>PVLC010018440.1:0-32044 GCA_004027655.1 Graphiurus murinus | reverse complement strand
CTGCACAGTTTACAATTGCCAAACTATGGAACCAGCCAAGATGTCCATCAACAGATGAATGGATTACAAAACTATGGGATATGTACACAATGGAATTTTACTCAGCCTTAAAGAAGAACAAAATCATGTTATTTGCAAGGAAATGGAGGGAACTGGAAAACATTATGTTAAGTGAGATTAGTCAGTCACAAAAAGTTAAAAATCGAATGCTCTCCCTAATATGTGGAAGCTAGGGAGAAAATGGGACATAAGCGGGACTTCAGATGAAGGAGAATTCTTAGGTGAACAAAGAATTATACTTAACGGAAGGTGATGGGGGGAGGGGGGACACCCTAATGAGCATGATGTACTTACAAGATCACATCAAAGTCAATCACTAAACTAACCTTGAGAAGGAGGGAGAAGGAGCGAGGGGGGTGGAAATTGGGGAAGGGTTAATGAGAAATGTGTGCATGGATGTCTTTACCTATACTAGCTTGTACCCAACAAAGATGTGTGATTAACCCTGTTGTACCCAAGAAATGTATAAAAATCCATGCTTAAAAAAAAAAGATAGTTCTTTGTGTTTACTTTGCTTTCCTTTTTCTAGATTCCTGAGGTAGGAACTCATATTGTTGATTTGAGATTTTTTTTCCAAATGTAAGCATTTAATCCTATAAACATCACTCTTAAGACTTCTTAAGTTATTCTCCATAGATTTTGATACATTTCCATTTTCGTTCTATATATTTATTTCATTTAAAAGTTCTTGAGATGCACAATATTTTTGTCTTCCTGTGTTTTCCTGAGCTGCTCCATTGCTTGTTGATCCAATCAGTTTGTCATCTTTTTGCAATCTTCTACATGTTGCAAGAGACTCAGCATCTCTCTAACTGTGGACTTTATTGTTGTCTATTAGCCTATTTTGCATCTGATTGATTTGCTTTATTATGGCCTTTCATGAATTAACTTTTTGTTTGAAGCATGTACATTTACACTCTGCCCTTCAGTGGAAAATCCCAGTGGTCCTGAATGTACCCTACCTGGGTTCAGAATGTCTTGAACATTTGTTAATTTGGCTTTTCATCATATGTTATACTATGAGCACATGCTAAAATTGGGCTTTTTTACTTTCTCACTAGTTGTTTTTAATCCTGTAGTGGGAAAATCCAGGAAGCTTTGTGGGGGGAATGATCGACCTTCCTTCCTTCCTTCCTTCCTTCCTTCCTTCCTTCCTTCCTTCCTTCCTTCCTTCCTTCCTTCCTTCCTTCCTTCCTTCCTTCCTTCCTTCTCTCTCTCTCTCTCTCTCTCTCTTTGCTTTGTGGTACTAAGGACTGAACACAGGGACATTCTACCTCCAAGCCACACCCCTAGCCCTAGTTTATTTTTTGTTTTGAAACAAGGTCTTGCTAAGTTGCTGAGGATGACCTCAAACCTGAGATCCTTCTGTCTCAGCCTCACAAGTACTGGGATTACAGGCATACTTCATTACACGGGGTTCTAGGATTTTCTCGATACTGTTTGTGGTTCCTGTTGAGATAATTACTGTAGGCAAATCCATAATCTGTAAGATTAAACCCCATTTGGGTTTTTCTAACTCAAAAGTAGATTGGCTGCTTCTATATCACTATGAATATATTCATGTTATATTCCAGTATGCCCAATATTCAGATACCTAGCTGTATGATAGTTGACAACTTAAGAGGACTATTCTGGTTTGAGATATTCTGTAAATCTAATCCCAGTCTTCCAATAACCATGAATCTATAACTTTTTCTCTTGAGTTCAGTCAGACCAGATCCATAAAACAGATGAGTTCTTAAGTAATCAAGTTGTTGATGTTCTATTTTTATACAAAGTCTATTTTGCAGTTCTCTGATAAAATTTAAGTTCTGAAAACAATGGGTCATTTTCTTGATATTCTACTGTTATTACATTATTCCTCTGGTTTATTCCTGGGCAAAGCTAAATATATCAATGTAAATCCTTCCATGCCAATCACCTTGCCCAGCACCCATTGTTTCCTCTCTATACCAACTGGCACCTTGTCAACTGGGAGTGGAAGAGGAAGTTTACAGTTCTCACTTCTTCTTGTGGCATCACTTTGGGCCTAATGTCCTCTGCCACTGGACTGTGGTGTGTCTCCTCTGGGCCTAGCTGAGCCCCTGTGAACTTTGTTTATCATCTCTCTGTTTTCTTTCCCTATCTGCCTATGGTTTGCTTCAATATTTATTAGAATTCCATTTTAATTATTTGTGGTGTTTTGTGATGTATTTCTTTTACACATAGTGATTGGTTGAGATCTTATATATACATAACTTATCACAGTCTACTGGGATCATTATTTTATCAGTCTGTGTGAAGTGTAGAAACATTCTCTCTCTCTCTCTCTCTCTCTCTCTCTCTCTCTCTCTCTCTCTCTCTCTCTCTCTCTCTCTCTCTCTCTTTGGTAATGGGGATTGAACCCAGGGGCATTCTACCTCCGAGCTACACCCTAGTCTTGCTAAGTTGCTGAGGGCCTCACTATGTTGCTGAGGCTAGCCTTGAACCTGTGATCCTCCTGTTTCAGCCTCCCAAGTACTGGGATTACAGGCATGCACCACCACACCCAGCTACATTACCTCCTTAAATGTCCTTTTATACTTCCCTGTTTATAACTGTCTTATATATTTCATTTTGACATATTTTTTTGGTACTAGGGATTGAACCCAGGGACATTTTACCTCCAAGCTACACCCACAGCTCTTTTTATTTATTTATTTGGAAACAGGGTCTCACTAAATTGTTGATGATTTTGCTAAATTGCTGAGGCTGGCCTTGAATTTATGATCTTCCTATCTTAGCCTCCAAAGTACTGGGATTATAGGCATGCACCACTATGCCCAGCTCATTTATTACACTTAGAACTACATATTGGACAATGTAATAATTTTTGTTTCAATTGTCAAGTATAATTGAAAAACTTAAGAGGAAAATAATCTGTTACTTACCTATATTAATTTTACTGTATAAAAATTCTTCCTGTGTTCTTTTTTCTTTCTTGATTCTCCAACTTCTTTCTTGTTCCATTTTCATTCTATTTCGAGAACATCTGCTAGCCATTCTTTTAGGGTATGTCTGCTAGCAACAAATCCTCTTAGTTTGCCTATATTTGAAAATGGCTTATTTCCATTCGCTCCTATAGGATTTTTTTAGGGGAGGAGGGAAGAGCTGGGTGTAGGATTGACAATTTTTTCCTTTTTTTTTTTTTTTTTTTTTTTTTTTTTTTTTTTTTTTTTTTTTTTTTTTTTTTTTTTTTTTTGCGGTACTAGGGATTGAACTCAGAGGCATTCTACCTCCGAGCTATACCCACAGCCCTATTTTTTATTCTTTATTTTGAAACCGAGTCTCACTAAGTTGCGGAATGCTTCACTAGGTAGCTGAGGCTGGCCGCGAACCCGGATATTTTGGTCTCAGCCTCCTGAA
Source organism: Graphiurus murinus (assembly GCA_004027655.1). Lineage (NCBI taxonomy): Eukaryota > Metazoa > Chordata > Mammalia > Rodentia > Gliridae > Graphiurus > Graphiurus murinus. Next base: position 28,600 of record PVLC010018440.1, on the reverse strand, counting down.
TGCTGGGATTACAAGCGTGCGCCACCACGCCCGGCTGACAATTTTTTCCTTTTAAAACTTGGAAAATATTGCACCGCTTCCTTCAGGCCTTCATGGATTCTGATTTGAAATCAGCTATATTACAATTGTTTTTTTCCCATAGGCAAGATGTTTCTCTCTGCCTGCTTCGAAGATTTTTCGTTTGTTTTTAGCTTTTGGAAGTTTAATTCTGATGTGACTTTTTCTGTGTGGATTTTATTTCAGTTCATCTTTTTTGGGGTTTGTCCATCTTCTTGAACCTGATATGTAGGTCTAAATCTCTTGACAACCTAGGGAAGGTTTCATCTTTCCTTGGGTATTTTTCAGCCTTGCTCACTTTCTCCTCTTTTTGTGGTATTCTAATTACATGAATGTTGGATCTTTTTTGTTACAGTTATAGGCTCATGGGTTCTTGAGTTTTAATTCTTTTTTTTTTTCAGTCTGTTGTTCTCTGGTTTTCACTTTGGGTAATTATTTTGTCCTTTGTTACAATTAATCTATTCCTTCCATTGTGTTTCAACTTATCTGCTAAACTTTTCAATCTTTCTTTTCTTTTGGTACTAGAGATTGAACCCAGGGGCATTCTACCTCTGAGCTACTCCCCCAACTCCATTTTATTTTTGATTTGGAAACAAGGTCTTTCTAGGTTGCTAAAAGTCTTGCTAAGGTGTTGAATCTAGCTTCGAATCTTTGATCCTTCTGTCTCAGCCTCCTAAGTACTGGGATTATAGTCATGCATCACCACACCCAGCTTTCAGTTTGAATTATTGTATTTTTAAGTTCTGAAATTTCTATTTGGTTTTACTTTGTCATTTTATTTTTCTGAGATTTTTCTATTTTTATTTGTTTCAAGTGTGTTTGCAATGGAATATAAAAGCATTTTTATTATAGCTGCTCTAAAAGCTTTGTCAGAGCTGAGAATGGCATTACATGCCTGCCATCCCAGAACTTGGAACTTGAGACAGGAAGATTACTGGTTTGAGGCCAGCCTCAACAACTTAGTGAGACTCTATTTCAAAATAAAAATTTATAAAAAAGAGCTGGGGGTGTAGTTCGACAGTAGAATGCCACTCAGTTAACTTTCCTGAGCCAAATAAATAAAAAATAAAATTGAAAGCGTTTTAAGATAATTCATTTTGAGATTATCCTTTCTTACATATATATATATATATATATATATATATATATATATATATATATATGAGTGATCTATTATTAAAACCTTGGAATTTTAAAATTATATCATGAGATGCTTTAACCTTCTGTTTTAGCTGGCTTTCTCTGGCACCCCTCTGGAAGGGAAGGGATGGGGCTTCCTCATTACTGTCAGGTGGATATAGGAGTCCAGGTTTTCTACTTGGATTTGGTTGGCACCTGAAGTTTAGGGTCCCTTGTTACTGAGGAAGTACTGGCTCCTTGTAATGTTCTCTACTGACACCATGGGAGAAGGAGGAAGGATCATGACAGGTTAGTTGGAATGAAAGTCTGGGTTCCTCAGTTGGCTTGCTCTCACACCACCTAGGTGGAGACAGTGAAGTCCTTCTTCACAGCCTGTTAATGGTGCAGGTCTAGAATTGCCAGTTCGCCTCTGGTAAGCCCCAATTTCTTTCTTTTTTTTTAAAATTTGCGGTACTGGGGATTGAACTCGGGGGCATTCTACCTCCGAGCTACACCCTCAGCCCTATTTTTTATTCTTTATTTTGAAACCGAGTCTCACCAAGTTGCAGAGTGCCTCACTAAGTAGCTGAGGCTGGCCGCGAACCCAGATCCTCCGGTCTCAGCCTCCCGAATGCTGGGGTTACAAGCGTGCGTCACCACGCCCAGCAAGCCCCAATTTCTTTATGTGGGGTTTTGCTGGAGTAACTCAGTTACTGTTCAAAAGCTTTCTGTCCTAAGCTGGGCATGGTGGCATATGCTTGTAAGTCCAGTATTTGGGAGGCTGATGAAGGAGAATCGCAGTTTCATGGCCAGCCTCAGCAACTTAACAAGGCCCTCAGCAACTTAATGAGACCCTGTTTCAAAATAAAACATAAAAAAGGGCTGGGGGTGTAGCTCAGAAGTAGAATACCCCTGGGTTCCATCCCCAGTAACACACACACACACACACACACACACACACACACACACACACACACACACAAGCTTTCTGTCCTATTAGGCCTTGTTTTTCCTAGTCCTTTGTCTAAAGAAAGGTGACAAATGAGCAGACTTTTTTTTCTCAACTTGTTGGTGAGCTTTTTCAACTCCAAGTATTGGATATTCATAAAATAAAATCCAGATAAATCATTAAGTATCATTCTTTGGGTCCCAAAGTCTCTAGCTGGCTTGTTTTCTTCTATTTTCAGAGTCCTTTTTTGTTTTGTTTTTGTTTTTATGGTAATGGAGGTTGAGCCCAGGGATATTCTACCTGTAAGCTACATTACCCAGCCCTTTTTAATTTTTTTTCTTTGAAACAGGGTCTTACTAGGTTGCTGAGGTTGACCTCAAATCTGCAATCCTCCTGTCTCAGCCTCTCAAGTACTGTGATCACAGTTGTGCACCACCACATCTGGTGACTAGAGTACTTTTATATTTGTTTTATCTAGGGTTTTTGGTTCTACTTAATGTGAGGAAATGGAAAAGTGTATCTACTACATCATCTGAGAACCAGAAGACTCATTTTATTTTCTTACCATGTCCATACATATTATATCTATTATGTATCATCTGTCTATCTATCTATCTATCTATTTATCTATCTATCTATCTAGAAAGACATCTAAGAAAGCTACAGCTAACATCTTGTTCCTCCCTTTTGGAAGTGGAGATATTAGCAATCACTGCATTTACTTTAAAGTTGTGCTTAATCACTAAAGCAAGTGCTCATCATGTCTTTGTTTATGATAATGGCGTTTCTATCATTAAACATATTGCCTAAGGTACAAGCACTAATATTTCTGTTCTATGTTATCTCACACTTTAAGATGTAGTTGGAGGAAGCATAGATTGGATCATATTGTTTTGTTTATTTGTTTATTTTTTGGTATTGGGGATTTAACCTAGGAGCATTCTGCCTCCAAGCTACATCCCAGCTCTTTATAAAAATTTTCTTTTTGTAATTTTGAAACAAGGTTTCATTAAATTACCACATACTACCTGTGATCCTCTGGTCTCAGCCTTGCAAGTACTGGGGTCACAGGAATTCACCACTGCATCTAGCTAGATCATATTTTTAAATAGTATTTGCAATAATTCTGGATATGTTGGATAATTATCCAAAGCCCTAATTTTGAAAAGGCACAATATAGAAAATGCAATGAAGCGGGGCGTGGTGGCACACACTTATAATCCCAGTGCTTGTGAGGCTGAGATAGAAGGATCGCAGGTTTATGGCCAGCCTCAGCTACTTAGTGAGGCCCTTTGCAACTTAGTGAGGCCCTTTGCAACTTAGTGAGACCCTATTTCAAAATAAAGAATAAAAAATAGGACTGGGGGTGTAGCTCGGTTGTAGAATGCCCCTGGGTTCAATCCCCAATACAAAACAACAAACAAACAAAAAAACATGCAATGAAAACAATTTCTACTTTTCATTAGATTTCACTGCTTTTGTGTGTTAAAGTTTTGCTGTAGGATAATGATATAATTTATTGAACTGGAAAAAAAGGACAGTCATATGTCTGGTATTTTTTTTATTGGACAAGTAGCTCAAATGCTAGACTGTTTTTGTCTAAACCAGACACCCAGCACCCTAGAACCTTACCAGGGAGGATCAGAACTGCTAGAGCAGAGCAGGCAACCTGGGAAGTCTCCAGGAAGTTAAATTCAATTAGCATTTATTGTACAAGGAGAAGATATCTGGACCAGTGTGCAGCATATTGGTTAAATCTTACGGTAGGCAATAGATAAACAAATCATTGGCACCAGAGGGACCTTACTGTAGGTGGGTTCCCCAGAAGCCTAGAAGAGCTTACTCATGGAAGTATTTGGCTATTATTTCCAAAGAACTGGGATAGATATGTGTATCAGGAAATGAGTAGAAGAGATCAAAGTTCAAGCAACGACATTGTAGGGGGGAGGATGGCAGAGTCCCCAGGTCTGCAGGAGTTAGGATTCTGAAGTTATCAAATCAGGTGTGCAGGTATAAGGAAGAAAACTAAACACCAAGTTAAAAGAAATGAGGCAAGAATCCAATAGATCTAAATTTGAGTACATAGAAGCCAGATCTTTCCCTTTCCTCAAGCCACTTTCACCTGATCTCTGAATATCAGCTCACTTAATTCTATGCTGTGACTGTGTACAAAGCAATGAGAAGCTTCCTTGCTCATTATCTCTAGAAATCCTTAGTGTTTGTTTTCGTTTGCTCAACTGTCCTTTGCTTCTTAGTTTGCAGCAGGTGTTGTTCATATTTGTTTTGTTTTGACTTGTTTTGCTCTTCCTATAATTCCAGACTTCAGCCCTTACACGTTGCCTCTGCACCTCCACATGCTGTCACAATTTTGGGCCATAGCAACCACCAGGACACCTGGAAAGCCTCACTAGGCCCTCTGGCTTCTTACGCCATAGCTACAGGAAAATTATGCTCTTTATGATTCCATTAATCATCTGGTTGCTTGTATGCTCTGTCCAGCTCCAATTTGACTGAGGGAAGGATCCAGTATAGACTAACACCACAGTTGGCTTTTGCTGAGACATCAGAGATACTGACTTAGGGCTCTTAAAGTCTTCTTGACTAGTGGCAAGATGGATGGGGCTGTGTCTACACATAGGATCCAAATGATTTAGGTAGACAGGCAGGTCGTTTCACTTGCCTCTTACTGTCTTTAAAGCTCAATATTAAATTTCAATAAATATCACTTGAAAATAATGATTATTGCAAATTTTTGTTGTTGTTATTGTTACTGAGGATTGAACCCCCAGTCATTCTTCCTCTGAGCTACACCCCCAGCCTTATTTTATTTTTTATTTTGAAACAGGGTCTCACCAAGTTGCTGAGAGCCTTGCTAAGTTTCTGAGGCTGGCCACAAACCTGCGATCTTTCTGTCTCAGAATTACTAGGTTCTAAATGCAGACTTATGAAACATTTTTCATAGAATGTCCAAGATAGACATGAGACTATAAACTGGTGCTTATCTTGGAAAATTCAGATACTGGAAGGAAATGTTGAATGAATGGGGGAGGACAGAAAAAATAGAGGGGTGTGTGTTTTCTAGAGCATCAAGTAAGCAATGTTACAGTCTATGAATCCATGAATCAGTGAAAAGTAAATAATAAAAGTCAATGCTTTTGCAATCACCTTCCTTATCAAGTTCCCACAAACACCAAAGTATTGGATACTTTTGTGGTTCTGGGGATCAAACCCAGGCCCTCATAAATGCTAGGCAAGCACTCTACCACTGAGCTACATTCCCGACTCTTTTTATTTTATTTTGAGATTAGATCTCTCTAAGTTGCCTCCTGAGTAAATATTCTTCTCAAGATGGACTCTTTACTAGGTTGCCTAGGCTGGCCTTAAATTCTTGGCCTCAAGCATTCCTCTTGTCTCAGCCTCCTGAGTAGCTAGGACTACATGTGCACATCACCGCACCCAGATTTCTATTTTTCTTTTTAACCAAAAATGATGGATGGGATAATGGTACAGGAGGGAACAACTCTACCAGTTCTAGTCTAACAAGTGAGAATGACATAAGTAATCATGTCAATTGGCAAGTTTTGAAATTTGATGAACTTTAGAGACAAAATAAATGCTGTGGAAGACCACTTTTCCTTTTATAGGTTCCCTTGGGTTTTGGAAGTGCTTTGATCAGCTGGGTATGGTGTTGAATGCCTATAATGCCAGTATCTGGAAGACTAAGACAGGAGGATCACAGGTTCTAGCCAGCCTCAGCAACTTAGACACTCAGCATCTTAATGAGACTCTGTTTCAAAATAATAATAATGATACTACTACTACTGCTACTATTATTACTACTAATGATAATGATAAAGGGCTGGGGGTGTAGCTCAGAGATAGAATGCCACTGGGTTCAATACCCAGTACCACCAAAAAAAGTGTTTCGATTTTTCTCTAAATTGTAAGAATTCAACTAATCATCACCTTTAAATCTTTTATTTATTTATTTATTTATTTAATTTTTGCGGCATTGGGGATTGAATCCAGGGGCATTCTACGTCTGAGCTACACCCTAGCCCTTTTTATTTTTTCTTTTGAAACAAAGCCTTGCTAGGTTGCTGAAAGTCTTGCTAAGTTGCCGAGGCTGGCCTTGAACCTGTGATCCTCCTGTCTCAGCCTCCCAAATACTGGGATTACAGGCATGCATCATCATGCCTAGCTTCTTCTTTTATGTAGTTGACAGTTTCGGGATATAAGTGCAACATGAGGTTTTAGGTGCCAAGTACATTTCAATAATATGAAACAAAACTGCCAAGTCCACTCAGTGATACATATGAACTTGATAGAGCCTTTACGTAAATATTCTGCAGTCACATTAAAAGGAGAAGATAAATATTTCATAATTAGTACATGAAGTGCCTTCAGCATTAAATACAGGAACAAAAAATTTCCAAGAAGACTGAGGGGAAGTTTGTTTGCCCAGAGGCTTTGGTTTTTGAAGCACTATTTCACTGAAGGAAGCTCTGAATCATCTGTGTGTTTTACAAAGAGAAATGTGAGCAAATCCCTCCAGCCAGAAAAGGCTTGAAAGCCAAAGATTTCACAGGCTCATGCTTGCCCTGTGATAGTCTGAAAAAAGTATTCTGTCAGGTATGTTGGTTTGATTTTGTATCACTTAAAATAATACTGCTATGATTTTCCTGCTGTTCCAAGATTTTCCACAATAAAATCATTCATACATGAATGTATATTAGCTTTCTACTGGTGTACATCTTCTCCAAGAGGCCCATTCTGACTCAATCTGTTGAAGCAAAGCCACTCGTGCACTCCAGTGTTTATTGTGTCTTCATCATGGAGTATTCAGAGACATGGGAACTGCCTATCACAGTCTATACTTGGGGCATGGGTGACATCAGGATAGGGGTTGTCCAACAGAGCAGAACTCAGGAAGGTGAGAGATCAGATATTAAATTCAAGCCAGGCATGGTGTTGCAAGCCTGGAATCCCAGTACTTGGGAGGCTGAGATAGGAGGATTGCAGGTTCTAGGCCAGTCTCAGCAACTTAGCAAGACTCTGTTTCAAAATAAAAAAATAATATAAAAAGGGCTGAGGGTGTAGCTCAGAGGTAGAATGATCAGAGGTGGTACTGGAAATTGAGCCCAGGAGTGTTCTATCTGAGCTACACCCTCAGCCCCCTATTTATTTATTTATTTATTTATTTATTTATTTATTTATTTATTTATTTATTTATTTTTGGTACTGGGAATTGAACCCAGAGGCATTCTACCTTCGAGCTAACACCCCCAGCCCAATTTTATTTCTTATTTGGAAACAGAGTCTCACTAGGTTGATGAGAAACTTGCTAAGTTAAAAATAAAAATAGAACTTACCATACAATCCCCCCCCCCAAAAAAGAAACTTGCTAAGTTGCCAAGGCTGGCTTTGAACATGTGATCCACCTGACTCAGTCTCCCAAGTACTAGAATTACAAGCATGTGCTACCACGTCTGCTTCCTTTTTTATTTTTTAAATTTTGAACCAGGGTCTAAGTTGCTGAGGCTGGCCTCTATCCTGTGATCTCAGTCTCCCAAGTACTGGGATTACAGGTTTGTGCCACTACGTCCAGCAACAAAAAAAAATTTTTTACAAGATATGTTGAAGACTCAAAACTCCTAACTAACAGCATCTCAAAATGTGATCTTATATGGAAATAAGATCATTGCAGATGTGATTAGTTAAGGTAAGATCATACTGGACAAGGATGGGTCCTTAATCCACTATCACTGATGTGTCTAAGAACAGAAGAGAGGTACACCAGGGGAACTCCATCAGAAGATGGAAGCAGAGATTAGAGTCATGCAGCTTCAATCCAGGGAACACCTGGGGCTATCCAAGGTTGGAAGAGACAGGAGAGAAGCCTCCTTTACAAGCTTCAGAGCGTGGTGGTTTTGGACTTCTGGCCTCGAAAAGTGTGAGAGAATAAATTTCTGTTGATTTAGGCCCTCCCAGATTGTGATGTTTTATCATGGTGGCCCTAAGAAACCAATATAGCTAACATCTAAGTTCTCTGTCCATTTACTGAACATGGCCAGTTCACTGATCATTTATTTCTTTATTTATTTTGGTACTGGGATTGAACCTAGGGACATCCTCTCTCTGAACTACATCCCCATCCCCTTTTACTTTTTATTTTGAAACAGGGTCTTATTAAGTTACTGCGAGCTGGTCTTGAATCTGAAATCTTGTCTCAGCCTCCCAAGTACTGGGATTGCAGACATGCAGCACCATGCCTAGCTATACACTGAACATTAAAAAAAATTTTTTTTTGGTGTTGGGGATTGAACCCTGGGTCATTCTATCTCTGAGCCACACCCCCAGCCTTATTTTCTATTTTGAAAGAAGGGTTTCTCTAAATTGCTAAGGCTGGCCTAAATCCTGTCTCAGCCTCACAAGAACTGGGGTTACAGGTGCCTTGCTACACTGAACATTTTTCAACTCTGATTTAGAAAAACATTCCTGGTGGATATTGTAGTTTAGTAGCATCGGCATATTTAATATCCAATGAACTATAGGTCAGTATTCCAAGTAGCCCAATGAAATTTATGTTGATCCTAAGGTTTCAAAGCTCATTTTTGTCCTGCCTAGTAAGTGACACTTTATTCAGATTGATGTGGAAAAACCAGCATCTCCAGTATGAAATGTTATGCTGGAAGGTAACACATGCTCAAGTTCCACAAAATTAATGCATTTTCAAGATACCTATTGCAGGAGGGAAAAGGAGACTAGAAGTCTGCATGACTTCTCAGGCTGAAATAAAATATGAAGCCAGAGTGGGAGGAGCTTAAGTTCTTATTTGGGAAGAGGAAATCATAGGAGGCAATGAACAGTCTTCTTTTTGAGTCATCATGTAATTCTGTAGAAGACAAAATTCAGGGGCCACAGTGCAAAGGTATAGTATGGGATGTGTGTGTGTGGATATAAGCAGGGAACAAGTATAAGTTATCTTCTTTTACTCTGACTTATAATAGTACTTAATAACAATAATCATTACTTCAGGGTCCCTGAGCCTTCCTGCATGCTTTTGCTGGTATGCCAAGGATGCAAAGTTATGACTGCTTTATACCTGGACCATTTCTCAGAGATGTATTTGCAGCATGCACCCTTGAGAGAGGAGGCAACATCTTTTCCTGGATAAAGAGCAGGCTTGCTTACTCCCTTCCATAAGAGCTATGATTGTGCAAATCTCGGTGTTTTGCAACTCTAAAGCAAACTCACTGTACGCTCAGTATCTACCTGGGTTCCCATGTGTTATCACTGTGGGACTTGAGGGCAAGAGGAACCAGTGCATATATGTTGAGGCTCATGTTACTTGCTGTGCTCTAAGTAAAATCCCCCTTTTTTGGTGTGGTACTGGGGCTTAAACCCAGGGTCATTCTACCTCTGAACTATATACCCAGCCCTATTTTATTTTATTTTTTATTTTGAAACAGGGTCTTAGCTGTGTGTGGTGGTGCACACTTGTAATCCCAGTACTTGGGAGGCTGAGACCGGAGGATATGGGTTCCTGGCCAGCCTCAGCTACTTAGTGAGGCCCTCTGCAACTTAGTGAGACCCTGTTTCAAAATAAAGAACAAAAAATAGGGCTGGGGGTATAGCTCGGAGGTAGAATGCCCCTGAGTTCAATCCCCAGTATCTCAACAACAACAACAACAAAAAAACCAGGGTCATGCTAAGTTGCTAAGGGCCTTGTTAAATTGCTGAGGCTGACCATAAACCTGCAATCCTCCTGTTTTAGCTTATACCTATTAATCATCACTCTCATGCTGATATAAAATGAACATGTGTTAAAGATTTCATTTAACTCATTATTAATGAGATAACTGGTAAGATGCTACAACCAGTTTAAATGAGTAGTCAAAGATGCATACATTTATATGGAGTAAAGGAAGTTTGAAATGAATTTACAAATGGATTGGATACTGGATTTTTCTATATTGGGGGACAGGAAAGTCAATTGCTCTGTCAACAGACAGAATTTATATGTATGATAGACATTCACACATATAGACATATATACATATAATCATAGAGAATGAGAATTACTTTGGAGACAGGCGTGGTGGTGCACACTTGTAATCCCAGTACTTGGAAGGCTATGACAGGAGGATTGCAGGCCAGCCTCAACAACTTAGCAAGACTTTGTTTTAAAATTAAAAAGGGCTGGGGGTGTAGCTTGGAAGTAGAATGTTTCTGGGTTCAATCTCCAGTACCCCCAAAATTACTTTGCACTGATACTAGTTTTCTACAATTTATAGTTTTAAAGTAGCTGAAATAAAGAAAAGAGCTGGAATTAGATAGCCCAGAAGAATCTGCTCTAAAAATGCATAGTTTCCATTGCATATACCTGGTACTGGTAATTTTTTTTCATTACTGGGGATTGAACTCAGGGGCATTCTACCTCCGAGCTATACCCCCGGCCCTATTTTTTATTCTTTATTTTTTGAAACAGGGTCTCACTAAGTTGTGGAGTGCCTCACTAGGTAGCTGAGGCTGGCCGCGAACCCGGATCCTCCGGTCTCAGCCTCCCAAATGCTGGGATTACAAGCGTGCGCCACCACGCCTGGCTGGTAATGTTTTTTGCTTATTCCAAATTTCTCCATGACTATTATTTAAGTGTGCCACCCCAATTTCAGGTGTTGGAGAGTTAATCTCCCAATGTAAGCTTTAAGAGGTGATTAGTTCATAAGGTACCTACCATACTCCTGAATGAATTCAGACCATTATTGCCAGAGTTGGTTAGTCAGAAAAGGGTAAAATCCAGCCTCCTTCCCTCTCTCTCTCACATGCTCTTTCACCAAATTAAGCCTTCAGCCATGTTAAGATATAGCAAGAAGTCCCTCACCAGATATGCCCTTGATCTTGGATTTCCCAGGCTCAAGAACAATTGGCCAAACAAACATCTATCATTTATAATTTACCCAGCCTGTGGTGTTCTGTTAAAGCATCAGCTACACACTGAGTAATAGACATACACAGAATACAAAGGGCATGATAGCAAACAGTCCAAGGCCACAAGGCTGGAGGTGGGAGTTATGGATTCCTTGCGCCATACCTGTGCTCGAAAGCAAGTCCAGAGCTCTTTATGCCCAGGAATCTAATCAAAGGAAGAGGGAAGGAGTTTTATATGACAAAGAGTCATTCAGAGAGGTTTTCTTTAAGCCAGGCCAGTTTTGAGTTCAAATGTGAGATTTCAAAGTTGCAGAGTGGTAGATGGTGGTGGGTACATTACAGCAGAGCAATTTATGGACCCAGATTCAGAGTTTCAGATCACTGTTTTTTTAAGCTTATATCTAGCACAGTGTTTTAAAAAACAGAAAATAGTAATTAATTTTATGAGATGAATGTGGTTATACTTTCCTTACTGCCAGAAAGTAGGAGTACTAGGCAAGCAGAGAAAACATTTTATTGAGGTTCTAATGGAAGGTTTGTACAGACATGCACCTATATGTGAACATGTGGCTCATCCTTTAAAATATAATTATGCACTTATACAAGGTGATACACATAATAATGCAGCAACTTGGCCTTCTACGTAGGCAACCACCTACATGGTGTGATTGAAGGATGATCAAAAGTCTCCCTGCTCTAGTGATCTGCCATTATTTATGACATTTACACCACTAATGTTATTTCTTTGAGAAAAGAATTAGATCCAAAAGGCATTTCTTAAAATGCAATGGGATCTTTGAAATAGGACTAAGAGAGGGATGAAAGGGTCTAGTCTTCAGGCAGAGAGAGCAGGCATGAGAAAGATGCCAAGTGGGCAGCTCTGAAAAGCCCTGGGGGTGCCTTGGAAGTCTTAGGAACCTGGAAGGGGGATCAGTGATAAGGAGGGCAGTAAAGGAAGTCTGGAAATAAACTTTACTGTACCACAGCATGTGGTGGCTCTGTGACATTACGCAATGATACAAATACATTAAGAATTACTCTGAGCTGGTTGTGGTGGCATGCACCAGTAATTCCAGTTATCAAGAGGTTGAGGCAGGAAGATTTCTTGAGCCCAAGAGTTCAAGGTCAGCCTGGGCAACATAGTGATACTCCATCTAAAAAAAAAAAATCTGAACGGGGAATGGTGGCGTATGCTTGTAATCCTGATACTTAGGAGGTTGAGACAGGATGATCACAGGTTTGAGGCCAGCTTCAGCAAATTAGTGAGACCCTACTTCAAAAACAAAAAGTAAAACAGGGCTGAGTGTGTAGCTTAAAGGCAGAATGCCCCTGATTTCAATACCCAATGCCACACACAAAACAAATCTGTACAAGAATTGAGTTTCAGGGGATAAACCTGAAAATATCAAATTCAGAATTCAATAGATATACCTGCATACCCAGGTTCACTGTACCACTATTCATAATAGCCAAGTTATGGAATGAGCCTAGATGCCCATCAGTAGATGAATAGATAAAGAAAATGTATAAACAATGGAATGTTATTCTGCTATAAAAAATAAAATCACATCATTTGCAGGAAAATGGATGAAACTAGAGATCATCATGTTAAGTGAAGTAAGCCAGACTCAAAAAGACAAGTATTGAATGCTTTCTCTCATATATGGAATCTAGAAAAAAATTTTAAGAATACTACATGACAGTAGAAATTAGACTATTAGGGAGGGAAAAAGGAATGAGAGGGTGGGTAAGAAAGGGTAACAGGAAAAGTGGATAGGATAAAAGCACATTATATGCATGTATGAAAATGTCACAAGGAAGTATTTCATATAATTAATATGCACTAACAATTATAATAAACATTGTTATTATAAAAGAAGAATTGACTTTCAAAAAGTCAAGTCACATATTTATAAGAAGCATCTAATTTTGCAACTATTATATGTTGTTGAAAGGCATTTGGCTAACAGTTGATACTCTGGAGCAAAGTTGCAAATCAGGTATTACCAGAAAACAAGAGTAGAAGTGGAAAAACTGGTTTATTTTCCAAGGTTAAGGACTTACATATAAATAGCCAAGAGAGACGTCTTTACTGCCATTCACATATTTGTCCTCTTTGGGATCAAAAGAGTCATTAAATATTTTTTGGTGCATTGAGCTGTAGCAAATGACTGAGCACGTGCCCAATCCCCTGCTCACATGGCATTTGCAATGGTGTAGATAATTCCATGGTGGAGGCACAGTGAACACATGTAGGACTTAAAAATCCATAACTTCCCATTAATTTAGTAAATTACAGTTTTCATTCAGTGCAAATGTGAACGGAAGTGCATTTAACAGAGAGTGGAACAAAGGAGCTAAAATGTGAAATTACTCCCATTTTCTCAAGACTTGTCTGATGGAGATAGACTTTGAAGAACTGTTTCAATGGTGGAGGGGATAGGGATCTTATAGGAATTTGGTACATTTTAGTAGAATATTTAGCCGTGAGGATGGGTTAAATGATACCTGTCAGGGAAACTTCCAGTCCAGATTCAGTGCCCAGATTCAGAGTCACATCACCAGTTAACTAAGCTTGTATCTAGCACGGCTTTTTAAAAAAGAGAGTAGCTAAGCTAGGCACAGTGGCACACACCTATAATCTCTGTTCTTGGGAATCTGAGTCAGGAGGATCACAGGCTAGGAGTATAGTTCAGAGGTAGAGTGCCCCTGAGTTCAATCCCCAGTACAAAAAAAGGAGTTATTAATTTTATGAGATCAACATGGGTATACTTTCTTAACTGCTAGAAACTAAGCGTACTAGGTAAGGAGAGAAGATATTTTTTAGGAGTCTTAATGGAGGTTTTATACAGACATGCATCTATAAAATTTGCATTTATATCTAAAATGTGAATATGTGGCTCATCTTTTAAAATATAATTATGTACTTATACAAGGTGATAGAAATATTGATCTACAGACTTGGCCTTCCATGTAGGCAGCCATCCTCATGGTGTCCCTCACATTTCCTTGAGGGAACAGACAGTAGAGTGACACCCAGGGCCTCTCTCCTTGCCCCTCCCTTATGCCCTATCAAGTGAAGAAAGATTCACCTAAGTAATGTTTTTTTTAAGTGCTGAGGATTGAACCCAGAGGCATTCTATCTCCAAGCTATACCCCCAGCCCAATTTTTATTCTTTATTTTGAAACAGGGTCTTACTAAGTTGCAGAGGACCTCACTAAGTAGCTGAGACTAGCTGCGAACCTGCGATCCTCCTGTCTCAGCCTCCCAAAGTACTGGGATTACAAGTACACGTGCACCACCACGCCTAGCTTAAGTAATGGGTTATTAAGAAGAAATTTAGAATAATCTGCTTTGACATTCCCAGGTATTGTTTCTAAGGTTTTAATTGTGGTCTACTTGTAGCTTGTGGGGCAGGCCTGAGCTTGTCCCTCTGGGCCACTGACTAGATGTATAAGGTTCTCTAATTTAGGGGTAAGGGAAAGTACCAGAAAGGATGTGAGCCTGGTGTGGTGGCATACACTTGTAATCCCAGTACTTGGGTGGCAGAGACAGGAGGATCTCAGGTTCATTGCCAGCCTCAGCAACTTAATGAAGCCCTCTTCAACTTAGTGAGACCCTGCTTCAAAATAAAAAGTCAAATAGTGTAGCTCAGAGGTAGAATGCCCCTGGGTTCAATCCCCAGTACTAAAACCAAAACAAAACCAAAGAAAGAATGTGAAGGATATAAGTTTCAGCTAGGTCCTCCAGTCCAGTTTTATAGGTGATGTTTTTATCTACTATATGACTCTGGTGTTCCTGTCTCACTTGTTTTCAATTAGGAAGAGAAAAAGAGGTATTACTGATGGTTCTCCTAAAACTTAATGCAGCAATGGATAGATTTAGCAGGAAGAAGTGAAGACATCTGGTAAGGCAGGATGACAACTCCAGAAGAAGCTTCATTGTGTTTCATATTCCTTTTCACAATGGTCTTCACTAAGATATGCTTGTTAGTCCAGGGCTTCTCAAACAAAAGTGAAGGAACCATTTCTCATTCTTTTAAAAACTCCAATCCATCATGGACTGATGCAATAAACATCATTTCCTATAAAGTGATATTGAATAAAAACCAAAGACATACAAAATATAAGCCCAAATTAGTTTAATGGTTACATCCAATTGACAAAAATACTGTTATGTTGTCGTAAATGTTTATAGAAGCTGGGCAACAGTGGTGCACACTTGTAATCCAAGTACTTGGGAGGCTGAGGCAGGAGGATCGCAGGTTAGAGGTCAGCCTCAGCAACTTAGCAACTTAATGAGAACCTGTTTAAAAATTAAAAAAATAAAAATTGCTGGGGTGTTGCTTGGAGAGAATGTCCCTGGGTTCAGTCCCCAGTGCCAAAAAAGTACATATAAAAAGCTAGTTTTCAAAAAAATAGGAAACAAAAGGGACTTAAGATAAAAGAGAGAGAGAGATCAGTAGAATAGTGAAAGGGATAGGAAGAGGGAGGTGGAAGAGAAATGGGAGGATTGAGGAAGGGAATAGTTGAAATAATGTTATGTCCATATAAAAAGGTATCACTACCAATCTCACTAATGTGCACGGGGAGGAAGGTGGGAGGAGCAGAGTGGGATGCAGAGACAAACACAGAAAGTGATATGCACATGTATGAATGTGTCCTTTTGAATCTCACTATGATGTATAATTACAATGCACCAATACTATTTTTTAAAAAGCTAGCTTTCAATTCCTGACTTGTCACACACCAGTAGGAAACAGCATAAAACAGCACTGGTCTGCTATCCATGCTTTAAAATAACATTGAACTAGTCTACTTACGTTCACAGAATTATCATCATCATCCTCTAATAACAGTACCTAGGATATAATAGAGGTTAGAGTATAAGATCTGGAGCCAGGCACTGTAGTACATGTCTGCAATCCTGGTACTTGGGAAGCCGAGACAGGAGAATCACAGGTTTGAGGTCAACCTCAGCAACTTAGTGAGATCTTCAGAAACTTAACGAGACCCTATTAAAAAATAAAAATGAAAAAGGGCTAGGGTGTAGCTCAGAGGTAGAATTCTCCTGGGTTCAGTCCCCAGTTCCACCAAAAAAAAAAAGAAAAGAAAAAAAAAAAAAAGAGTACGCGGTCTGGCAATTTATGTGCATGTAAAAATATGTAGCAAGAAATCCCACTGAGTATATCAATTTAAAAAATTCTTTAAAGAAGAAAAGTTATGGGGGGCATGTGTGGTGGTGCAACTTGTAAGCCTAGTACTTAGGAGGCTAAAACATGAGTGTTGAAGGTTTGAGGCCAGCTTCAGCAACTTAGTGAGGCCCTGTTTCAAAATAGAAAATCAAAAGGGATGGGTGTGTAGCTCAGAGGTAGAATGCCCTGGGTTCAATTTCCAGTTCCACAAAAAAAAAAAAAAGTATAGCCTCAGAAGATCAGAAAATCACCAAGTATGTCTCTGTGAACATTTGCAATGCTTTTTAATGCTGCTGAATTTTGTCTCCCAAAATACCAGTTCCATTTCATATTTCATATAAGAGAAGAAGGCCTAAAAGGCTTTCAAAGTACTAGAATAACTTAGAGTTAGGAGGGTGGATTGGGGGTGCCCTGGAGCCTAGAATGTACTTGTTCTGTTAGATCAGGAAGCAAAGCATGCCAAATGGCCTTGTAACGGGGTTAAGAAGAAATTTGTTTGTCAGAGAAGTGGTTAACTGTTCCAACCTCCACCTCCCTTGGCATTTCCTATTCTGCAGTTTTCCGGTTCCAACTAAATCAACTTCTTTTAATTATATAAACATGCTAATAAAACTTTACCTGAATGGCATAGAACATTGACTGAATGTTTCCACATACAAATGCACTTTTCATTAAGGCAGAGCTAATAAAACATCTGATTTGCTCTTATTGTGGTGGTCTGTTTTATCTGTAGGGCCCAAACAGAGGCAGTTTGGGTCACAAGGGCCGTCTTGAGTGTGCCTCTCGCCTCACTGGGGCCGAATTTCCTTTTCTGTGGTAAACTGGAATGACTTTAGTTTTTCCAGCTTGGTCTGGCAAACTGCGTACTTCTTTCTTTTTTTGTGTGTGGTACTGGATATTGGACCTATGGGCATTCTACCTCTGAGCTACACCCCCAGCCTATTATTTATTCTTTATTTGAAAACAAGGTCTCACTAATTTGCTGTGGCTGGCCACAAACCTGCAATCCTCCTATCTCAGCCTTCCAAGTATTGGAATTACAAGTGTGCGTCACCACACTCAGCTAGTATCCCCTTTATAAGTGCCTTTAAGTAAAATTGAAACATGAAATGTGTAGTTTTAGCCGGGCAACTTAGTGAGGCCCTCCACAACTTAGTGAGCCCCTATTTCAGAATTTAAAAAATAAAATAAAGTGAGGCTGGGTTCAATCCCCACTAACACACACACACACACACACACACACACACACACAAGCCAGGCACAGTGGCACACACCTATAATCCCAGTACTTGGGAGGCTGAATCAGGAGGATCACAGGTTCAAGACAAGCCTCAGCAGCTTAGAGATACCCTCTGCAATTTAATGAGAACCTGTTTCAAAATAATAAGATAAAATAGGGGTAGGGATGGAGCTTGGAAGTAGAATGACCCTGAGTTCAATCCCCAGTACCAAAAAGGGGAAGGGATACCATCTATTGAGACAGGTGAGCCAAATTTTTTCAGAAATGAAGCTTAGCTTTTAAGAGAGCACATAGGCCCAATGACATTTTGGAAAGGGGGTATAAATTCAAGGTGTCAAGAGGTATTATGTCATGTTCATCTCTGATTTGAAAGATTATAATGTCCTGTGATTTCTCACCAATAATGAGAGGATAGGAGGTAGAGAGTAGGCCATAAAAGTTTCCAGAATGGAAGATTTATTACATTGTTCTATGAAAAAGCAAGCTAAGTGATGAGTAAGATATCCTCCCAAACAAGGCCATCTGGCAGGCCCTTGGCAGAACTGAACATGAAACTAAGAATATTAATTATCGAGTCCTCAGTCAAAATTAAAAATCATTCTTGCTCCTCATCTAGTGAGTAAAAATGGTGCATATTTACCTGGAGTATAAACTGCAAACAGTCTCCCTTGTCCTTGGGTTTTTGGAGAGGAGCTGGGGAAAATTGATATTCTAATAATGGAGTAAAATGACTCTCCTCCTGCTGTCACCCTCTTGCTGTGTGGTTTATCATGTATTCACATTGAAATGATTCACTTCCAGGTGGGCAGCTTCACCTGGGAAATGGACCTCTCTGCAGCCACATATTCAAATGTAATTACAGAGACAATGAGAGCTATCAGAGAAGTCATTTAAGAGGAAGTCATCTTTTGATAAGATGGAAGAGTGTCATCAGGAAGCATCTTCTTTTTCCTTGTGTTATTATTCAATCACTAGTGAACCAGAATAGCTTGATTCTGACTCGGTAGAGTCCTTGGGTTGCTTAGGCCACTGTGAGACAATACTTGGCTAAAATGTCTTCAAAACCTAGAGCTAGCAAACATACACTAGCAGCCAACCAATGCTCCTGTGGCATTTAGTCTCCACCTACACCACGAAATCCATATGCCATGGATGATTCACTTACCTTTGTTCATCCACAAATTGAGATTTTTTTCAAGGGGGAGGGATTCATTCACTTATGCTTCATAGGAAATAGCATTTAGTTGTGTGAGGGTCCTCTTTAGTTAACATGTGGAAATCCCCTGAAGAACATAAGGGACTTTAAATAATGTGGAGAGAGACCTGTGGAATAGTGGAAGAGAACTGGGGGAGGGAGTTGGAGAGAGGGAAAAAAAAGGAAGATTGAGGAAGGAAACAGATCAATTAATATGGCAGTATATGAAAGTGTTACTATCAATTTCACTAACATGTAGGGGAACGGGGTGGGATGTAGAAGGAAACAGACAAAAAGATGTGTGTATGTATTGAATCACAGTGAATCTCACCATAATGTATAATTGCAATGCATTAACAAAAGTATTTTAAACTGGACATGGTGGTGCATATCTGAAATCTCAGTACTTGGGAGGCTGTGATAAGAGGATCACAGATTCGTGGCCAGCCTCAGCAACGTAGTGAGGCCATCAGCAACTTAGTGAGGCCCTGTTTCAAAATAAAATAGTGCTGAGGGTATAGCTCAGAGGTAGAAAGTCCCTGGGCTCAACCTCCAGTACCACAAAAAAAGTGTTTTAAAAATCTCTCTCTCCCCCTCTTTACTCTTTTTGGTCTGGACATTCTGAAGTCCTCTGACTTCCAACTAAGTCCTTTTTTTTTTTTGGTACTAGGGATTGAACCCAGGGGCATTCTATCACCTAATTATACCCTCAACCCTTTTAATTTTTTATTTTGAAACAGGGTCTCACAACATTGCTGATAGTCTTGCTATGTTGCTGAGGCTGTCCTCGAACCTGCAGTCCTCCTGTCTCAGCTTCCTAAGTACTGAGATTACAGGCATATGCCACCATGACTGACCCAACTAGGTAAATAGTCACTACTTTCCTGGATCCTCATTATTCTTGAGGTGGCTTGATTGCAAGGTGAACTCTCTAAGTGAGGTAACTGTGGTAGTAGAAATGGTCCCTAAACCTCACTTGGTTTACAGAGGAAATTGCTATGAGCCTTTAAGCCATTCTTGGACCCAAGGATTTGAGATGAGTATACTTAGTAGTCTAAAAATAGTTTTTAGGCAGTAGGGGCTAGCCAGCTTATTACTTGGGTATAGAAAGAAAAACTATTTACTGTACTGAACGCTTATATAATGCCTTACAATTTTCAATGTGTTTTAGCATTAGCATTGTCTCATGAAATCTTCCCAACCTGTGAGGTGAGGGAGTTCATTATATTCTTGTAACGAAACTGAAGTCAGAAGATTAAAGAACTTCCTCATATGTATTATTCAAAACTCTTTCAACTGGAAGGTTAACTTTAGCACGAAAGGGAATTTATTTATTCACATAACTGCATGGTACCTGGCAGAATTGAAGGGAAAAAGAGTTTCCAGGAACCAGGGTCACAGAGATGGGAATAAGAAATCAACATTGCCTGAAATTTCTTTCCACTCATCTTCATTTCTTCTTGTCCTTGTGTCCTTGCTTGGATTCATTCTGTAGAAAGGCTCTGTCTATAGGATGGTGGGTTGCAGTCCCTATTGTTGTTGTTGTTATTATTATTATTATTATATTACTATCATTATTTTTTTGTGGTACTGGGAATTGAACTCAGAGGCATTCTACATCCAAGCTACACCTCTATCCAGCCCTTGTTTTTTTAATTTTTTTTTTGTGTGTGTGTGCGCTAGGGATTGAATCCAGGGACTTTCTACCTCCGAATTACACACCCAGCCCTTTTTATATTTTGTTTTGAAACAGGATCTCAGGAGGTTGCTGAAGATGTCCTCAAACCTGTAATCCTCTTGTCTCAGCCTCCCAAGTACTGGGATTACAGTCATGCACCATTACACCCTGCCCTAGCCCTTTTTTTATTTTTTTGTGTGGAAACAGGGTTTCACTTGTTTGCTGAGTCTCACTATGTTGTTGAGGCTGGCCTCGAACTTGTGATCCTCCTGTTTCAGCCTCCCAGATACTGAGATTACAGATGTACTCCACCACACCTGGCTCACAGCCCCAGTTCTTATCCCAAAGTGAAGGTTACCTTTATTTCAGATACTTTTGGGTAAGGACTCCAAAGCACTTAGATCATTGACTTCTCCCTTGAACCAAACCCTATTTCCCAGGAAATGCAGTGCTGTGGTTGGAACCTACCTTTGTAGTCAGGTTAGCTGGGATCACCTTGATTGCCAACTTCATCAGGAAGACAAGGGAGGGGGAGGTCTGAAAGGAAGGGGATATAGTTACTGGGCAAAGAACAATGGAAAACTATGGAGGTAGATAAAAACAACAACTACCATACCCATTACACCAAAACTCTGGAACTTTCAGGTTGCTTTTCCCAAAATACTACACTAAGACAGACTGAGGAGAAGAAAACTGATTGAACACACAGGAGAGTGTTTAAGGAATTTTAGAAGGTTATATTAGAGCTCCTAATCATTATTTTTAGAAGTTATAAATATCTAGACTTGAAAAAATGAAAAGTTTGTGTACAGCCCATAATTGAAAAGAGAAAAATTGCTAGGCATGGTGGCACATGCCTGTAATCTCAGTATTTGGGAGAATGAGACAGCTGAGACAGGAGGATCACAGGTTCAAGGATAGCCTCGGCAAGACAATTTCAAAAAAAAAAGGGAGGGGGGCTGAAGATGTAGCTCAGAGGTAGAATATCCCTGAGTTCAGTCTCCAGTACCCAAAACAAAGAGAGGAAAATTATCCTGATACGAGTGATGTAGGCAAAGGTAATAGAGCAACAATTCTCAAACATTTTGGTCTAAAGAGCCTTTTATAAAGGGCCTCTTAAGAAGTATTGGGGGCCGGGCGTGGTGGTGCACGCTTGTAATCCCAGCATTTGGAAGGCTGAGACCAGAGGATCCGGGTTCCATGGCCAGCCTCAGTTACCTACTGAGGCCCTCCGAAACTTAGTGAGACACTGTTTCAAAATAAAGAATAAAAAATAGGGCTGGGGGTATAGCTCAGAGGTAGAATGCCCCTGAGTTCAATCCCCAGTATCGCAAAAAAAAAAAAAAAAAAAAGTATTGGGGACCCAAAAGGTCTTTATTTGTGGTACTGGGGATTAAACTCAGAGGTATTCTACCTGTAAGCTACACGCCAGCCCTATTTTATGTTTTATTTTGAAACAGGGTCTAAGTTACCTCACGCTGGCCTCAAAGCTGTGATCTCCTGTCTTGGCCTTCCAAGTACTGAAATTACAGGTGCGATCTACCATGCCTGACTCCTAAAGGTATTTTGTTTATGTGAATTATAACTATCTAGATTAGAAAGGTAGAAATTAAAACTAAGATGTGTACAAATATTTATTAATTAATTTATTAATTTTTTAAAAAATAAAATAGCCAATCAGTGTTAAATATACCATTTTTGAGCCAGGTATGGTGGCTCACGCTTGTAATCCCAGCATTTGGGAGGCTGAGACTGGAGGATCCGGGTTCGCGGCCAGCCTCAGCTACCTGGTGAGTCACTCTGCAACTTAGTGAGACCCTGTTTCAAAGTAAAGAATAAAAAATAGGGCTGGGGGTATAGCTCGGAGGTAGAATGCCCCTGAGTTCAATCCCCAGTACTGCAAAAAAATTTTAAAAAATAAATAAATATACCATTTTAATGAAAAACAATGATAATTTCTACTGCTTTGTCTAGAACATTCTCAGCCAGGCATGATGGCACGCATCTATAATCCTAATACTTGGGAGGCTGAGACAGGAGGATTGCAGGTTCCAGACCAACCTCAACAACTTAATGAGACCCCGTTTCAAAATAAAAAATAAAATAGGGCTGAGTGTATAGCTGAGAGGTAGAACACCCCTTGATTCAATCCCTAGTACCACACACTCACACGTACATACGTACATACACAAACACAAGAACATTCTTAACTGAAATGCATTTTTTCTGGTTAGTGCATGGTGATAAAGTATACAATAACAAGTAGTTTTTTTGGTACCCCTGCCTGATCTATGCTACAGCACCAGCAGTTTTACCCATTATTGTTTATTCACCATCAGTGCAAATGTCGACACTCTTGAAGAAACAAATACTATTCAGTATCATTATGAAAACAATTTTGACCTCTCCAACCCCCTAAAAGGATCATGAAAATCCCCAGGTATCTATACACTACATGTTGGAAACTAAAACATCTCTAGTCTTTATATTTATTTATTTATTTATTGCGGTACTGGGGATTGGACTCAGGGGCATTCTACCTCCGAGCTATACCCCCAGCCCTATTTTTTATTCTTTTATTTTGAAACCAAGTCTCAATAAGTTTCGGAGTGCCTCACTAGGTAGCTGAGGCTGGCCGCGAACCCGGATCCTCTGGTCTCAGCCTCCCGAATGCTGGGATTACAAGCGTGCGCCACCACGCCCGGCTCTCTGTTTTTAATAATTTGGGTTGATTCTCTCTTTTAGTTAGGTTGGCTAAAGATTTGTCAATCTTGTTAATTTTTTCAAAGAACTAGGTTTTTTATATGTTGAGCCTTTGTATTTTTTGTTGTTGTTGTTCTCTATTTCATTGATTTCTGCTCTGATTTTAATGATCTCCTGCCTTCTCCTGGCTTTCGGATTTGACTTCTTATCTCTCTAAGTCCTTGAGGTATGTAATTAGATTGTTTATTTGGTGACTTTCTATTTTTCTTATTTGGACATTCAGTGCTATAATATTCCTCTAACACTGCCTTCAAAGTATCCCATAGATTATGGTACACTGTGTCTCTATTTTCATTTAATTCTAGGAATCTTTTTATTTCTCCCTTTATTTCTTCTCTGATCCAGTCCTCATTCAAGAGTATGCCTTTATCATCTTGTACCTAACAAATATGTATGATTACAATGCACCAATTAATAAAAAAAGAGTGTATCATTTAGTCTCCTTGTATTTATATAATTTCTTTTGGTCTTCCTGTTGTTGATTTCTACGTTTATTCCATTGTGATTTGAGAAGATACATAGAGTTATATAACATTTTTTGAATTTGCCAGTGCTTGCTTTGTGGCCCAGAATGTGGTCTGTTTTGGAGAAGGTTTCATGAGGATCTGAGAAGGATGTGTATTTAGGTGTTTCTGGTTGACATATTCTGTATATGTCTATTATGTCCATTTGTTTTAGAGTGATCTTCAGGTCTGAAAAGTGTTTACTCATCTTTTGCCTGTAAGATTGATCTAGTGGTGTGAGTGGTATGTTGAAGTCTCCCAATATTATTGTATTTGAGTCTATTTGGGACCTGATGTCCTGAAGAGTTTGTTTTATAAAAGTGTGCACAACCACATTTGGACCATAAATGTTTACTACTCTTATATTTTCTTGTTGTATTATTCCTTTTATTAATAGGAAGTGCCCCACTTTTTGTCCTCTGATGTGTTTTAGCTTAAAGTTTGCTTTGTCGGATATGAGCATTGCTACCCTGCTTGTTTTTAGTCTCCATTTACATGGTATATCTTTGGCTGTAAGGTGAGTTTTCTGCAAGCACCATATAGTTCAGTTATGATCTTTAATCCACATTGCCAGTCTTTTTTCTGCTTGTCTTGGAAGTTGTTTTCTTCCAGGGTCTGTAGTACATCATACCAGCTCCAGTGGCTTTCATAACTTGGATTGAGAAGTCTGGAGTGATTTTTATTGTTTTGTCCCAGAATGTCACCTATTCTTTTGTTCTCACTGCATTTAAGATTCTTTTCTTGGCCTCTATGTTAGTCATTTTTTATTATTATGTGGCATGGGGAAGTCCTTCTTTGATCTTGTCTTGTTGGTGTTCTGAATGTCTCCTGTATGTGGATGTCCAAGTTTTTTTTTTTTGCTTTTGGCTAATTATCTGATATTATTTCTCTGAAGAGGTTTCTGATACCTTTGTTTTGTCCTTCTGAATCTTCTTCAATGCCTATTATCCGTAAATTAGGTAGTTTCATTTTCCCATATTTCTTGGATGTTCAGGTTGTGTTGTTGTATGGTCTTCTCTATATTGTTGACTGTATTTTTTATTTTGAATGAATTGTCTTACAGGAGTGATATTCTGTTTTCCATGTTAGCCTGCTAGAAATGGTTTCTGTTGCGGTTTTTAGTTCAGTTATTGACTCCTTCATTTTGCTCAAAGCCTCTTTTTGGTACTTACTTGGGGCCTCAATTTCTCTATTAATATGCTTTTTCATTTCCTGTATACATTCTTTGGGTCTTTCATCATATTGAAGATCAAAATTCTTAGTTCTCCTTCTAGCATTTCCTTCAGGTCAGTATTGGTGATCTCCCTTGTTGAGTCATGGGAGTTTATTATTTCTTCACTGCTCTTCATGCTCATGTTTTCAGAGTTCTCAGCTTTGTATTTCTATTGTCTTGACATTTTCTTCCTTTTGTGTGCAAGTCCTGTGTCTGTTATCTCTTTATAATAAGGTCTATGCTGGGGGTATATATTTTTCTCTACAAATCTATCTCATATAATCAAACTTTTTACTTTGTCCCCCAGAGCCTCTTTAACAAGATAGAGTTCTTAGTGCAGACAAAAAGGTGTCTCTGGTTAGCTGCAGGCTGCCATGGTCTCCAGGCCCAAACTCTGTAATGCCACAGACTATGATGTTCTGCTTAGAGCCCATAGCCTGCTGGTTGGGATTTAATGCCCACACAGACACCACCACTGCTCTGCTAATTGTGAACCTGTTAAACTGCATAGCACTGGCCTCTGTGGCCAGTGGGCCTAAGCTCAGCAGGGCCAGTGATTGCTGTGTTCAGAGCTTGTGGCCTGGCTTGCTGAACTTTAATGGACCAGGGACACTGCCACTGATCTGATGGTTAAGATCCCATGGAGCACTGTCAGTCCCTTGCATGCATGCATGCCAGGCACAAACTGTGCTGGCAGAGAGTGTTGAGTTCCCATCCTGTAGCTGTGATCACATGAAACATGAACCCCTGCCGGCCTCTGGCCTCCCTGTTTTCAGGACCTAAGCTCTGGCAGGGAGAAATTGTGCCATTCTGAGCCTGGGGCTTGGTTGGCTCAGTTATTTAGCCCCAGGGACAGTGCTGCTGCTCTGAGTGGCTGTGATCACATGAGCCCTTGTTGGCCTCTGGCAGTAGAGCTTGTAGCTTCCAAACATGGCCAGGTAGCAGTTCATAACTTTCCGAGCCTGCGATTCAGTAGGTTGAGTAATTTCACCCCAAGACACCATTGCTGCTTGTCCTGTGGTGATAGCTAGTGACCCTGCAAGGGGATGGCAAACTGCAGACTCTAGATCCTTCCCACCGAATGTCCCTAGGGGCTGTTTGCTAATTCATGTTTCTGCTATATCTGACTATACCCCCCACCCTCCACCTCCATAAAGGTGATTTGCAAAGTCACATACCCAGTGAGTCTGTTCATTGCCACACAAGTCCCTATGACCACGCAAGGTGGTGTCCTGCTAGGATCTTGTTTTAACTCTGCTCTGCTCGGGTTCCTGCAGGCAGAGGTAACTGGGCTGTCTAGCTAGTCAAGTCTTTGTCAAGCATGGAGAGAAAAGTGTGACTGTTTTTGATGATGGTCTGTAGTCACTAGTTTGACAAGGTTCTGCTGTTTCTTTGCTGGAGTTGGTCTCTGGGAGCCATCAGTCCCAACAGCCGCCAGCCCCACGTGGGCTCAGCAAAATGGCGCTGCCGCTGCTCTCCACTCACCAGATGAGATGCAAGAGCTCTTTATAGTCCTCTGCTCTCTCTGCTGCCTCCAATTCCACTGCATTTTGACTGTGGTTGTTCTGTTGAGTTTCAGCTGCTTTTCCTTCCTTGCCAAGAAGCAATCTTTCGCTTTTTGAGTTCCAAATCTTGGAGCACCTAAAACACACTGTCTTCCTCTATTCCATCATCTTTAATAGCCCTGGGTTTAGCTTTGGTAACAATAAGTTCCTGTGTCCTCTATTCTCTGCTTCATGTTTCTGAGGGCCTCATAAGTGGCTGAGGCTGGCCTCAGACCTGTGATCCTCCTGTCTCAGCCTCCCAAGTACTGGGATTACAAACATGCACCACCACGCCCAACAGGTAAGGTCACATAGATAATTTGTCCAATCTCCACCTATAGTTCCATACTGTTTTAATGACAGAAGAACTTGTAAATTGGAAAAATTTTCAAAGTTGCCATAGCCCAGTTCCAGTGATGGCATTAAGAGCTTTTACTAGGTCAAAATATTACATGAAATCCTGATGTCACTTCACACACACACACACACACACACACACACACACACACACATTTTTGCAAAATATGCCCAATGGTCACACAGAGAGAAGCATATTGCTGCTTATTGTCCTGTTCTAATTCCTAGGATTCATGGTTATGAGGTCTTGTATGAGGAAGGGTTTTGCAAGCCAGAGAAACAGTGGGAAAATGTTCCTTCATTTTTTTTCGTTCAACTGTTATCTATTGTGTGCCTACTATGTGAAGCCTATATTCTAAGTGCTAAGAATGTTACAGTGAAACAAAAAATAAAACCTTCTGTCCTCTTTGTTGGAAGGAAAGCAGAGAAACAAATATAGAGGACTGTCAGGGGCATGGTGGTTCATGCCTGTATTCCCAGTACTTAGGAGGGTGAGACAGGATGATTGAGGCCAGCCTTAGCAATTTAGGGAGACCCTGTTTCAAAATAAATAAAGGGCTGGGGGTGTCGCTCAGAGGTAGAATTCACCTGGGTTCCATCCCCAGTATTCTCCTCCCCCAAAAGGTGAGGGAAACAAACATATAGAGGGTTAGGGGTGTAGCTCAGTGATAGAGAGCTCATCTAGGTTCGACCCTCAGTACTGCAAATAAAAAAGGATATCAGGTGGTGATAAATGCTATTGAGAATAAAAAAGCAAATCTAAGAAGAGGGAGACAGAGACCTGGGTGGCAAATGTTAAGGTTTTGTGCTACTCTGCACAGGGTATTTAGGGTAGTTAAATAGGGTAGTTAGGGAAACCCTTTGTATAGTGTATAGCATTCCCTGAGACCCAAATAAAGTGAGAAATGTCAGGATAAATTACACTCGAAGTGAATAGCAGCAACACAAATGCCTTGGGGGTAATAAAGTCCTTGGTTTATTCAAATAACTTCAAGGAGCCCCAAAGAGCTCAAAGCAGAGTGAATAAAGGGGAGAATAGCCCAAGATGAGGTCACAGAGATAGTTGGCAGCTAGATACTGTACGGGTTAGTGGGTGAACTCAAGGTTTTTGAAGTCATATCATGATAAAAACTACTCTTGGTTTAACATTTTCTGTTTTAGAGTTTTCAATTGTGAACTGAACCACTGATAATAGGACAATGTTTTATTTCGATATTTAGTTGTGATGGTAGAAGCAGCCAGCATGTATCTCAATACCTCATAAGCCTTTATTCCCAACATGACTGAGAAATAAGAAAATAAGAAGAGGAATTGTTATATGTGTGGTGTAACAAAGTTATACTCAAGACAGATTAACTCTCTGTGAGTGGCTTAATATTTGGTGTGATGATGTCTGACATTTTAAAAATGCTTTGAGATCTGTGACCTCATCAGATTCTCATTAATAACCCCAAAAGATAGGGAGGACAGGTGATATCACTGATATGTTAATAGAGGGAATTTTTACTCTTTAGCCCTAGACCACTCAGTATATGAATCATTATCAGAGGCATGAACTCCTGACTTTGAGTATACCACCTCCTCATTTCTGACTAAAAGGATTATTGAGTAACTTTTTGACTCAAAGGTCAGAATGTTGAATCAACCAAAAATATTAATTTGTTTCTCTCAGTTCCCTGGGGCAGAAAAATATGAGCTACAGAGTTGAGCTAACAAAAGAGAAGGGAGCGCTTGCTTCTTCTCTTTTTCTTTATTTTCATTCCTTATTTCTCTCCCCCTCCTCTTCTTCCTCCTCTTCCTCCTCCTCCTCCTCCTCTTCCTCCTCCTCCTCCTCCTCCTCCTCCTCCTCCTCCTCT
>PVLC010018439.1:20894-32126 GCA_004027655.1 Graphiurus murinus | reverse complement strand
CGCATGCTTGTAATCCCAGCATTCGGGAGGCTGAGACCGGAGGATCCGGGTTCGCGGCCAGCCTCAGCTACCTAGTGAGGCACTCCGCAACTTAGTGAGACTCGGTTTCAAAATAAAGAATAAAAAAAAAATGGGGCTGGGGGTATAGCTCGGAGGTAGAATGCCCCTGAGTTCAATCCCCAGTACCGCCAAAAAAAAACCAAAACAAGCGTGCGCCACGACACCCAACTTGGTGATCTTTTGAATATGGGTTAAATATGAGAACCCAACAAGAGGAGGAAAGACTTCAGCATCAGAGATATTCAGGATTATGTTCTATTGTAATTTAATGGTTACATAATCTAACATACATCATATAAATCTCTTTGGGTTTCTGTTTCTATTTACTTCACAAGGTCATGAAGAGTCTACAAAATTATATATAGCTAGTCAGGAGGCTGAGGCAGGAGGATTCCAAGTTTAAGGCTGTTCTGGGCAATTTAGCAAGACCCTACCTTAACATTAAGAAGAAAGGAAGGAAGGAAGGAAGGAAGGCCGGCCAGGATGTATCTACTTGGCAGAGCACTTGCCTGGCATATGCAAGGCCTTGGGCTCAATCCCCAGCACTGGGGAGAAAAAAAAAAAAGATTACCTATGTCAAATATATAGCTCAAATTGTAGATAGTAAGGGATCAATAAATGGTAACTAGATGGAGCTCTAGCTCTTTGCCTTCTCTGCCCCACCCATTAACAGTGCAAGTCAGAGTAGTACCGCTAGAAATGGGAGGGGGAGCCGGGCGTGGTGGCGCACGCTTGTAATCCCAGCATTCGGGAGGCTGAGACCGGAGGATCCGGGTTTGCGGCCAGCCTCAGCTACCTAGTGAGGCCCTCCGCAACTTAGTGAGACTCGGTTTCAAAATAAAGAATAAAAAATAGGGCTGGGGGTGTAGCTTGGAGGTAGAATGCCCCTGAGTTCAACCCCCAGTACCCAAAAAAAAAAAAAAAAAAAAAAAGAAATGGGAGGGGGAGGAAAGTGCTGTCAGGTGGTACTGAAGTCTTTTTTAGGATGGAAAAACAGCCCTCTAAAATGTTAAACATCCATATTATATAAAAGCTTAAGTATTTGCTATAACCAAGGGTTAGTCACCTCTATTTGGGTATTAGTCACTTCAAAGTGGCCTGATATCAAAGAATGAAACAATTTGTGATTTACACTAGTTTTATATAAACTTAACGGCAGAAATCATTTTAGAACATAGTAGTGCTCAAACATTTGAGGACTGAATAGATGTTAATTTCAGACAGCATAAATCGGTCTTCTCTATACACTCTTTTATACACACATACCAAACATTTATTCTAAACTACCAAATAAAATACCAATTAAAAAGTTGCCACTGCAAGCTGGGTGTGGCATCTTATGCCTGTAATCCCAGTACTTGGGAAGCTGAGATAAGAGGACAGCAGGTTGGAGGCCAGCACACAGTAAAATTACTGAGACAATTTCAAAATAAAATAAATAAAAAGGGCCAGGGGTGTGGCTCAATGGTACAACACCCCTGGGTTCTATCCCAAACATCCTCCTCTACACACAAAGCCACTCCTTGGAAAGGTACATTGTCTTAAAATGACAACTGTCCCTAGCTTTCATTTCACTAAATTTAGCCCAAACCATCATTATTATTATTATTATTATTATTATTATTATTATTATTATTATTATTATTAGGTACTGGGACTTGAACCCAGGGGCATCCTACCTATACCCTTAGCCATTTTTATATTATTATTATTAGTAGTAGTAGTAGTAGTAGTAGTACTGGGGATTGAACCCAGGGGCATTCTACCTCTGAGCTACACCCCCAGTCCTATTTTTTATTCTTTAGTTTGAAACAGGGCCTCAATAAGTAGCTGTAGCTGGCCGTAAACCTGGATCCTCTGGTCTCAGCCTCCCAAGTACTGGGATTACAAGCGTGCGCCACCACATCCAGCTCCATTTTTATTTTGAAACAGGGTGTTGCTAAGCTGCTGAGGCCTTGAACCTGTGATCCTACAGTGTCAGCCTCCCAACTACTAGGGATTGCAGGTTTGCATCACTGCACCCAGCTATTGAATGCTAAATTTTTTTTTTTTTTTGGTACTGTAGATAGAACCCAGGGGTATTCTTTCCTATGAGTTACACCCCCTGAACTTTTTATTTTTGTTTTGAATCAGAGTCTTGCTAAATTGCTGAGACTGGCCTCAGACCTGTAATCCTCCTGTCTTTGCCTCCCAAGTACTGGGATTACTGGCATGCACCACCACATCTGGTTCCAAATATCACTTCTAACAGTGTCTTTTAATTTTGTTGATTCTCACCTTAATGTCACCCCACTCCCACAGCTGCCACCATGTATGAGGCATGTTAGGTGGGTGAAACTGCCTTATTTTTTTTTCGTGGTGGTGGTACTGGGGATTGAACCCAGCGGTGCTCTACCTCTGAGCTACACTCCTAGTCCTACTTTTTATTTTGAAACAGGGTCTAAGTTGATGAGGTTCTCACTAAATTGCCAAGGCTGGCTTTAAATTTGCAATCATCCTGTCTCAGCCTCAAGTACTAGGATTACAGGCAAAGCCACCATGCCTGACTGGAGCTGCCTTTTATAAAAGAACTTGGATGGAATACCAAACTAGGAAAGGATTCTGTTACTGTTCAGAGGGGCTAGAAAATTCACCTCAAATTGGTTGACAAAATTAACCAGATACTAGTACCAGATGGAAGAAATACAGACATTTGAACTTACTGAAATACCAAAGCAGCCTCTACACCTTGGTAGAGAATAACTCAAATATCCAAATGTTTTTCAGCAGAAAGTTTACAAATATCATTTTAGTGTTTTATCCTCAAAAGCACAAGGATTACTCAATCATCTAAAACAAGAATGTAAACATCTGGTAGAGTATTACTTTTTCTGCAATTATAGGAATCTACTAAAAGAACTTCACAAAACTAACCTAGTGGAATATTCCACCAAGGAGAAGCAGAGGCTGGAAAATTTCATTAGTTTCCTCACAACAGTGCAAAGCCAGGACCCTAATCAGTGTTAGGGACTCTCTACCAGTGTTCTATATGGGACTCTGTAAATAATAAAGTCCTCTTTTTCTTGACCACTATGGAAGTACTTTTCAAATAAATGAAAAACTACAGCCTTCCTTTTAATCTAAAAATGAACTTCTGGGGAGGGACTGAGCAACAAAGTTATTTCCCCCCCAGACCAACGCTCCATTAAGAAGAATAAACAGGTTCAGCTGGGTGTGGCGGTGAAAGCCTACATATAATCCCAGTACTTGGGAAGTTGAAACAGAGGATCATAGGTTTGAAGCCAGCCTCAGCAACACAGTGAGGCCCTGTTTTCAAATAAAAAATAGGGCTAGGGGTGTAGCTTGGAGGTAAAATGCCCCTGGGTTCAATCCCAGTACCCTCCCCCCCCATAGACACGAAGAATAAACATGTTAGGTACTCAAGTTCTTCCTAGGGTAGATGTGCAAATAGCATGTTTGTTTTCCTTTTATCTTTGCGCCTGGCTCTGGCACACCTGCTCCCTCTAGAAAATTACAAATCTCCTTGGACAGGAGTCTTCCTTCCAGAAGAGAAAAGGAAATGTTTCTATTCAGCAAAAGAAACAGTTAACAAAGGGTAAGGCAGTGTGGTATAATAGCATGACAGGCTTTGAAATCAGAAGAGTGGGAACAAAATTTGGCACTGTTTCTTACAAGGCTGTGATAATAGGTAGCTACTTATTTTCTCTGGACTTTGACTTCTCACAATGAAACAGTAGTATCTAGCCAGGTGTGGTGGCGCACACTTGTAATTCCAGTACTTGGGAGGCTGAGACAGGAGGTTTGCAGATTTGAGGCCAGCCTCGCAGTTTAGTGAGGCCCTCTGCAACTTAGTGAGACTCTGCTTCAAAATAAAGAATAAAATAGGGCTGGGGGTATAGCTCAGAGATAGAATGCCCCGAGGTTCCACCCCCAGTAACGGGGGAAAAAAAAAAAAGTATCTTTCCTCACATACATGTTGTAAGGAATAAAAAATATATGCTATTTGCTTACTTATCTTTGGAAAACTAGTTTTATTACTTGACTAAAACACGACAGATCTGGGCATGGTAGCGCACACACATAACCCCAGTATTTAGGAGGCTGAGACAGGAAGATCGCAGGTTTGAGGATAGTCTCAACAATGAAGTGAGACCCTCAACTTAGTGAGATCCTGTTTCGAAATAAAAAATAAAATAGGGCTGAGGATATAGCTCAGAAGTAGAATGCCCCTGGGTTCAATCACTAATACTAAAAAACCCAAAAAGACAAAAACACAACTCTGGACTAGGGGTATAGTTTAGTGGTAGAGTGCATGTATAGCATGCATAAGGTTTAATCCCCAGCATAAAAACATAACTCTGAGCTGGGCGTGGTGATGCATGCTTGTAATCTCATTACTTGGGAGGCTGAGACAAGAGGATCACAGGTTTAAAGTCAGCCTTAGCAACCTTATGAGGCCCTCTGCAACTTAGACTCTGCTTAAAAAAAAGGGCTGGGGATGCAATTAGGAGGTAAAATGCTGAGTTTAATCCTTAGTACTACAAAAACCAAATGAACTCCCCCAAATTACTCCACAACTCATCTATAAACCTTTAAACCTGTGGTGGTGCATGCCCGTAATCCCAGTGACTCAGGAGGCTGTGGCAGGCTGACTGTAAATTTGAAGTTAGCCTGGGCAACTTAGTCAGATCCTGTCTCAAAACAAAAAATAAAAAGGTCTGGGGATATAACCTAGTGGTAGAGCTCTCTTGACTTCAATTCCCAGTAGTGCCAAAATAAGTAAGTAAGTAAGTAAATAAATAAATAAAGCCAGGCATGGTGGTGTACATCTGTAATCCCAATACTTGGGAGGCTGAGACAGGAGGATGGATTGATTCAAGGACAGCTGCAGCAACTCAGGGAGACCCTGTTTCCAAATGAAAAATAAAATAGGGCTGGGGGTGGTGCTCAGAGATAGAATGCCCCTGGATTCAACCTCCACCACCACCAAAAAATAAAAAAAGACCATGTGCTCTGGGTTCAACTCCCAGGGCCAAAAACAAATGAATTACAATTTCAAATTTGCAAATCTGTTACAGCTCTACTCTACCAAGTATCAAAGACACTATATTAGCCAAGGTAATATTCTTTGACAAGTCTTGCCTTGCCTTAGTTACACAATCTCTCTTGCTTTTTGACAAATGTCCAATACCTTGTACAAGACCCTTATTATTTGCTTATACTGAGCCACCTTCATTACGTATGGTGTTATTCTATACTTATTAATATGGGGCTGAAAATGGTTTATATTATCACTTCAGGGATGCGTGGCAGACCATGTTCTCATTTTATTATACACTTCTTCCAAAATGTCTAGTACCCAACTCACAGCAGATGTTTGATGAAGCTTGTTGGCTGACTGGTTAGTAGTAAAAATACATTTATGAGCTTCATTTTTCATGTACTTAGATGTGTGGGGAAATTTTAGTTTAGAAGATCACAAACATGGCCGGGCGTGGTGGCGCACGCTTGTAATCCCAGCATTCGGGAGGCTGAGACTGGAGGATCCAGGTTCGCGGCCAGCCTCAGCTACCTAGTGAGGCCCTCCGCAACTTAGTGAGACCCGGTTTCAAAATAAAGAATAAAAAAATAGAGCTGGGGGTATAGCTTTGAGGTAGAATGCCCCTGAGTTCAATCCCCAGTACCAAAAAAAAAAAAAAAAAAAAAAAAAAAAAAAGAAGATCATAAACATGACAGGAAAGGGGCTGGGGGTGTATAACTCAGTGGTAGAGTTCTTGCCTAGGATGCATGAAGCCCTGGTTTAATTCTCAGCATTAAAAAAATAAATAAACAAACCAAGCCAGGTGTGGTGGTGCACGCCTGTAATCCCAGTACTTGAGACAAGAGGATCGCAGGTTTGAGGACAGCCTCAGCGCGTAGTGAGACTCTCATCAACCTAGCAAGACCCTGTTTCAAAATAAAAAAATAAAATAAAATAGGGCTGGGGGTATAGCTCAGAGGCAGAATACCCCTAAATTCAATCCCCAGCGGCCCCCCCCCCCCAATAAACAAACTAAAGGCATAGCAGAAAAGATTATTTTGCTTTGAGTAGGATCATCCTTCCTTCCTTTCTTTCCCCTCCCTCCCTTACTAGTACTGGAAATTGAACCCTACCTCTGAGCTATACCCCCAGTCCTATTTGTTATTTATTTTCAAACAGGGTCTCATTAAGTTATGGAGAGCTTCGCTAAATTGCTGAGGCTGGCTGCGAACCTGTGATCCTCCTGTCTCCACCTCCCAAGTACTAGGATTACAGGTGTGCACCATCATGCCTGGCTTAGGATAATTTTTTCTAAAGCAGAACTTAAGATGATCAAATGCAAATGTGAAAATAAGAGAGTACAGGTCTAACATCCTTAAGTTATCTGCATGGCAAGAACTAGTTGTCAAGGTTATGAGTAGTGGTAATGCCTGTAATCCCACTTGGGAGTCTGAGGCAGTAGGATCACAAATCTGAGGCCAGCTTCAGCAATTTAACAAGAACCTGCCTCAAAACAAAAAATAAAAAGGGTTGGGGATGTAGCTTAGAGGCAGAGTGCCCTTGGCTTTAATTCCCAGTACTGACACACACACACAAAGAACCAGATGAGTTGTCAGGTACAACTGAAAATAAAGTCCTCAGAACTCAGTAAGACGGATTGTGACAAAAGTAGACAGTAGGCAAGGGTCCAAAGCACATCAAATGGCATAAGATAAAGCTATTACCAGCCAAGTTTACTGTGCTCTCCAAGAGCACTGACCCAGTGAGAAACCTCATACTCTCATAATTTCTAACCTGCTGGAAAAGAGCCTTGAACCTCCATAATCACTTCTCCTTCCCACTAAGAGAGCAGGCTGCTGAAGAATGGAGATACACCTACAGAATGTATCCTAGGAGAAAGTTCTATTCTGAGATCCCTGGAGAATAGGCTGGACTCAAGAATTCCTGCTGTCCAAGTTCTCAATTGGACAGATCCAGCAGTGGGAAGGCAAAATTTTCCTTCCTACTCTTCAAATAGGATCTAAGATCATTTAGCCCTGCTGTAAAGCTCATAGTATTTTTTCCCCCCACAATCAGACATCTTTCTAGGATAAGGGACTGTGCTGTGTCAAGCCTAACTTCAATCCCAAGTTTAAAAAAAAAAAAAGAGCTGTCTGCGAAGAGGGTTCAACTGGTGTGTGTGTGTGTGTGTGTGTGTGTGTGTGTGTGTGTGTGTGTGTGTTGACGGCAAGACAAAGAGATGGCAACCTTCACTGCCCTCTGTTTTAAATGATATAATTAGGTCCTCTTGCTTACCTAGGAGTGTGTCCAGAGAAAGCCTTCCTTCCCTGGAAGGATAAGTATATCTGCTATTACAACGAAAAGTCTGTCAAGACTTGAAATTCAAAGACAGTGATTGTTCATTAGGGCCACAGTACCAATAGAACACCATGCCAGAACACTACAGCTGTTAGGACTAGTTGAGACAGGCAGCCTATGACACTAGAAGGGGATGGAAGAACACCAACACATTT
This sequence comes from Graphiurus murinus, assembly GCA_004027655.1. Lineage (NCBI taxonomy): Eukaryota > Metazoa > Chordata > Mammalia > Rodentia > Gliridae > Graphiurus > Graphiurus murinus. The sequence continues at coordinate 24,533 of PVLC010018439.1, read as the reverse complement.
ATTATATATACTCTCATCCTTCTTCTTCCCTTTACTACCTCCTTTTCCTCATTTCTCTTCTTATGGTTCAGATCTGTTGGTGGCACCTGCATTCTGACCTCTTAATAATGTAATCCTCCATTAGATCTTTGTGTGTGTGGTACTGGGGGTTGAACCCAGGGCGCTATCACTGAACTATACTCCCAGCCCTTTTTGAGGTAGTGTCTTGCTAAGCTGCCTAGGCTGGCCTTAACTCATGCTCTTCTGCCCTAGTCTCCTGAGTACCTGGAGTTACAGGTGTATGCCAGTAATTACACTGGCTTCCGTTAGGGTATTTCTTTTTTTTTTTTGCGGTACTGGGGATTGAACTCAGGGGCATTCTACCTCCGAGCTATACCCCCAGCCCTACTTTTTATTCTTTATTTTGAAACCGGGTCTCACTAAGTTGCAGAGTGCCTCACTAGGTAGCTGAGGCTGGCCGCGAACCCGGATCCTCCGGTCTCAGCCTCCCGAATGCTGGGATTACAAGTGTGCGCCACCACGCCTGGCCCGTTAGGGTATTTCTAAAGAATCAATGTTTGTGGACACATAAACTAACATTTACAGAACACTTTATGGGGCAAATGTGGTACTAGGCTTTTTTTTTTTTTTTTGGTACTGGAGGTTGAACACAGGGTCATTCTACCTTTAAGTTGCTGAGGCTGACTTCAAACCTTCAATCCTCCTTTCTCAGCCTAAGTAAGGTGCTAGACATTTAAACAAATATCACATTGACTGTTTATCACCTAATCCAAGATTACTGTCCAAAGTTTTATGTGTGGAAACCAAAGTTTGGAAAGAATAACCTGTTAAAGTCCAAATAGTGAGAGGCTACCAAGACCTCTGCAGTTGTTTTTTCTATATTCTTTTCATGAAACTTAAAATAACCTAACTCATGACTTTTCTTTTATATGGTGTTTTATCTAACAAAGATGGGGGAACCAGAAGAGAAGATGAACCATGAATGATTCAGGAACCTATATGAAAGACTACAAAGTATCACTTTTTTTTTTTTTTCTTGCAGTACTGGGGTTTGAACCCAGGGGTGTTCTACCTCTGAGCTACAGCTCCAGCCCTATTTTTTTTTTGTTCTTTATTTTGAAACCGGGTCTCACTAAGTTGTGGAGTGCCTCACTAGGTGGCTGAGGCTGGCCAGGAACCGGGATCCTCGGTTTCAGCCTCCCGAATGCTCGGCTTACAAGGGTGCGCCACCACGCCCGGCTACAAAGTATCACTTTAAGGATTACTATTATTTTTTGCAGTGTTGTGGATAAAACCCAGGGCTTGTGTATGCTAGGCATGTACTCTATCAGCTCTTCAAGAATACTAAAAAATAAGCCAGGCATGGTGGCACACGCTTGTAATCCCAGCATTTGGGAGGCTGAGACCAGAGGATCCAGGTTCGCAGCCAGCCTCAGCTACCTAGTGAGGCACTCTGCAATTTAGTAAGACCCTGTTTCAAAATAAAGAATAAAAATAAAAATAGGGCTGGGGGTATAGCTTGGAGGTAGAATGTCCCTGAGTTCAATCCCCAGTACCGCAAAACAAACTAAACTAAAAAATAAAGCAAAAATAAAAGTACCTGAATTCAGGGGTTTGAAAACATTTCTTTTATCATCAATTAGGTGATGAGCAATCAATTTTTACTTGGGGAAAAGTACTCAAAGCACATTAACATGTTTTATTCATATTATTATTATTTTGCAGAACTGGGGATTGAACCCAGGGGCATTCTACCTCCGAGATACACCCCCAGTCCTATGTTTTGTGTGTGTGTGTGTGTGTGTACACGCGTGTGCAGTACTGGGGATTGAACTCAGGGGGACTCTACCTCCAAGCTATACCCCCAGCCCTATTTTTTATTCTTTATTTTGAAATAGGGTCTCACTAAGTTGCAGCAGCTGAGGCTGGCTGCGAACCCGGATCCTCCGGTCTCAGCCTCCCAAATGTTGGGATTACAAGCATGGGCTACCACGCCCGGCTTCCCAGTCCTATTTTTTATTCTTTATTTTGAAACAGGGTCTCACTAAGTTGCAGAGGGCTTCACTAAGTAGCTGAAGCTGACCATTTTACCTGTGACCCTCCTGTCTCAGCCTCCCAAGTACTGGGATTACAAGCATGCACCACCACAACCCGCTCAAATTATTTATCAGCAAGTTTATACTTGAAATGTCATATTCACCATTGTCCTTAAAACAGATTTTGGTTATTTTATTATCTGAAAACTATAAAGCTTCCAACACTATTTCTGGGGCTACCTCTTGCCTGCTCAGTAAACACTGGGGAGGGAGGAGAACAACTAAAAATTCCTACCTATCTTTCCTGTAATATTATCTTCATCTACTTTACTTCCTTATTTGAATCCAACCATGGTTCAATTCACATGGCCCTAGTTCCAGTTTTGGCTATGTACACATTTGTCCTCATAAGCCAACTGTGGAGAATATATGAGGAGGAATCATAAGTAGGGAAGAACTATCATCAGTTTTTTTCCCCCCTTGATGGTACAGGGGATTGAATCCAGGGGTGTTCTACCTCCAATCTAAAACGCAGTCATTTTTTATTTTTTGTTTTGAAACAGGATCTCACTAGGTTGCTGAGTCTTGCTACGGTGCTAAGGTTGTCCTCAAACCAGTGATCCTCCTGTCTCAGCCTCCCAAGTAAGTAATGAGATTACAGGCATGCATTGCCATGCCTGGCTCACCATCAACCTTAAGTGAGGATTATGTATAGCAAAAGACTTGGCTGGTTATTTTACTAGCATACATAAAGTAACATTCAAGCAAACTTATGTGAAACCAAAATAGCTAATGTTCCACCCAACTTAAAAAATTAGAAGATTAAACATGGTGCTAGTTACAAAACAGAATGTTAGCAAGTTCCCCCTTTTAGTAATTTGGCCTTTATAATTGCTCTTCCAGACATAACAGTCTGTTATAGCTCAGATTACACTGGGTAAATCTAGTCTTACATATTTTTGAAAACACAAAGTATATCCAGTATAGCACAGTGGTCCAAGTCCTGGACTCTGCTACATTTTTACTCTGACGTTATGCACAGTAAGTTATCTAACCTCTTAGCCTGCTACCTTGCCTACCAAATGGAAGCAATATGTACTGCTGTGAATATTAAATGATACAATGCACTGCTTAGAACAGCGTCTATAACATTATTATTAAATTGTTTTATCTCATACCATTTTGCAGGTACTTCTTTTTAAGGCTAAGATAGGAGGATAACAGGTTTGAGGCTAGCCTTGGCAACTTAGTGAGGCCCTGTTTAAAAAAAAGGGGATATAGCTTAGAGGTAGAGTGCCCCAGTCTCAATTTCTCGCACAAGGAAGGAACCATTTACTGGTCATCTACATTCCAAAATTACTCTTATTTATGCCTTAAAAAGAAATGTTAAAAATGAACCAATCCAGCCGGGCGTGGTGGCGCACGCTTGTAATCCCAGCATTCGGGAGGCTGAGACCAGAGGATCCGGGTTCGCGGCCAGCCTCAGCTACCTAGTGAGGCATTCTGCAACTTAGTGAGACTCGGTTTCAAAATAAAGAATAAAATCTAGGGCTGGGGGTATAGCTCGGGGGTAGAATGCCCCTGAGTTCAATCCCCAGTAATG
>PVLC010018439.1:0-20794 GCA_004027655.1 Graphiurus murinus | reverse complement strand
GCATAGCTTGGAGGTAGAATGCCTGGGGTTCAATCCCCAGTAGTGGAAAAAAAAAATCCTTGATACTCACCTCATGCCCAAAATTCTACATTGTTGGAAGAGGTACTTTTTATTTCTAAAACAATTCTGTTAACCCACCACTAAGTTTCACTATCTTGTGCTAATAACTACAACTGAACACAACTTCAGTTTTCTCCTGAAACTTACATGGTGCCCTTTCCAAACACCAGCATAGATGGATTCATTTTGCCATCTAGCTTGTCTTTTTAATACTTCAACACTAGACAAAGAAGGAAAAACACTTCTCACTATATGCTATCTATGAAAACCTAGACTGTGACTTTAATACAGCTCAGCATTGAAAATGCAATCTTGCCTTTTCCCAATAGAATCTGGTATATACCAGAAAACTTCTGAGTCACATAGAATAAATGTTTTCTGACCCACACCAGAAATAGCTGAGATTTTAAGTTTTCTTGGGATCAAGACACAACCAGATTTTGAATAAAACCAAATATGACACGATTATTAACTGTATGGTTTGTTTACAGGAAGAGTCCCTATTTTAGACAGCTTAATCTTGTCTAAAATGTTCAAACTCTACTACTTGGAAGACAAGTTGTACTTAAGAGCATCATTTTTAAAGCATGCTTCAAACTTCACTAAACTTTACTAAACAAAAAGGAGAAGCCTTCCAAAGCTTAACAGGGGGCTTAAGACTTTCAAATAGCTAGGTAATATGGCTAGGAACAAATTTAAGAATAAGTTTCCTTCATTGAGTAGTAGAAAGGAATATTGTTACTTATTTAGCAGTATTATATTCAATGTTACTTTACTCAGGCAACAGGCAAATTAGTCATAAACTTGTCTGTAAATCAAAGTAGTGAGAGCAAATCTGCAGGTCACATCCAACTTTAAACAATGTTAACAACAATCTACAAATATCAATATGCAACAGAAGGTTTTGAATAACACAACAGAAGATCCCAGTGAAACAGAAGGACCTGGCTAATTCTTGGTAGTCAATCATAGTATGCCAGGATTTCTATCACCCTTCCAATAAAGTGTTCTCACATTTTGGGGAAAAATTTTAACTCTATTAGAGGCATAAGTTCCTGAAAGATTAATTAAAAAACCCAAGGAATTAAAAATAAATTGCTACCTTCAATTCACATCATGGTTCTTCAAAGGAGTGAGCAAAAGCTCAAGACTCTGAATTGGGCCAAACTTTCACAAGCCCAATCTCAAACAGAATTGTTGCTGAATTAGTAACACCAAAACACCAAGACAAACCAGCCAGCTAACTCTGGGCTTTCAGTAGAATGAAGCACAACCCATTTGAAAAAGTATTAATAACAAGGAATTTGAAGTGGTAGCCACCCCACTACTGCAAATCTTCCTGTCAATGGCAATGCTGGGCTGAAAACCTGAATATCTTAATTAGTGGGATGAAATTAAATTTCCACAAGGTGTGGAACAAGCCACAGTGCTATTCTAACAATACACACACATGTAAGTATATAGTATTCCACTTTTGGGGGACTACTTCCAGTAAGTAAAAAGTTTCTATGACTGGGAAAGAAACAAAATAAAGTGAAGAAACAGGAATACCCCGGCATACCTTCCTAGACATTAGACGAAAACATGGCTAATTTTAATCTAGTCTACTCATCCCAAAATGGATGCACCTACAGTTTATCAAAACTTATGAGACTTAAAGCTCACTTAATTCAGTTCTGAATTTCAACAAGCATTAGTACATCAGTCAATTCTACAATGACATCCCAAGAAGTTCTACAGAAAGGATAACAAGAACTCTACTATTATGGTTCATATCAAACAGCCTCATTACTTGATTTCTCTTGGACATACCCATACAGATTTGTCAAACAACTCACCCCCTCCCATCTCGCACACGTTGGCATTTTCACTTTATAGACAAGTCCTGGAACAGCTAAAACCAGGAAGCTCCGAGGTAATTAGAAAACTTAAGAGCTTAAGAGAAGTTATCTTGGGGGAGGTGGAGGACACTGAAAAATCATGGGAAGTCAGAATGAGGGATCTCTGGCTACCTCTCCTTTCCGCCCCATCCAAACTTCACCCACCAGGGACTCAGAAGTATAGGAGGAGGAGGCCATTTTAATGAGACCTGCTGAGGAACGTGAAGGGAGGAAAAGAGAAGAAGACAGGAAAGGACGCTCGGAAAGAAGGCCAAGTACTTTCCCCTAACAGCACTCGAGTTGGGTGTCAGTACCTAGAGCCGAAAGAGTGAGAAGCTGGATTTAAGAGCCTGAGAGGGGTACAAAAGTAGTGTGGCTTATCACGAGGGGGTTGAAGGGTCTGAGTCCCCGGAGCGCGGGCCCCTTACCCCCGAGCGGGGGAAGGACCCCTTCTCCGGCAACAGCGCCGACCCTCGCCCCTGAGGCAAGGGCTACTACCCAGATGTCCAGAAGGCGGGAGTTGGCTAGTGCCGGGTTCTCCTCATCCGGCCATGCGGCACGGGGGCGGCCATCCTGAGGGGTCCGGGATCCAAGAGGGCACGGGGGGGCCGGACGCGGCGCTCACCCGCGGGCCGCCTCCAAGCTCTTAATGAGCTTCTTGATCTTCCAGATCTCCACGTTCCTGTCGGCAGCACTGGGGTCGTCCGCCATCTTCTCGCCTCCTCCTCCCTAGAGCGGCCCGGCGGGGCCCGGAGACACCAAGACCACAGAGTTAGCGCTGCCGCTGGGGCAGAGCGGCCCCCTTCCTCACCACCCCCGAAAGGACCTCCTCTCCCCGCCCCGCGCGTCCGCCGCGTAAGTCGCCAGCCATTCCCTCCCTTGCCTTACCTAAGGGCCCAGTCCTGGGCGGCAGCGGCTGCTCCTCCCCGGCGGCGGCTCCGCGGCGGCGGCGGCTCTGACGTAGGACACCGGCTCCCTCTCTCCAGGCAGCTGCATGTGTTGCAATCCGCTCACATGGGGCCTGTGATATCACTTCCTCCGCCAGGGGCTGAGTGGAAGGCGGCGGGCGGAAGGGAGGGGGCTGGTGCGGATGAAGAAAAGCGCTGCGCGCGCCGCGACTTTCCATTGGCTCTCTTCGCCTCGGCCTACAACGGGCCCGATGATTGGCCACAGCTGGGGCCGCGCTGCCTTGTGAGGTAGAAGCGGGGGGCGGGAGGTACCGCCTTCTTTCCGTCCGGGCTTGCCGGAGAGGAAGAAGCGGGCGGAAGCCGGCGGCTCTCGCGAGAATTTCTCAGCGCTCCTCCAGGCTTAAATTGGGGTGGTTCTTAAAGGGCGAGGAACAGGGGTCGTGGTCCTTTGCGTTCATCCTCCGTGAAGAGTGGGCTTCTGAGTCTGCGACACACGGCCAGGAGCTCGGGTCTCGGCGCGCGCGTACAGTGGTGCGTGATAAGCCACGGAGGTCTCGGGCCGAGCGACTTCATCGCTGACGGAGTGCTGCAGCCTCTGTGCGTCACGGTTTCGAGGTCTAGCGTTCAGAATCCCGGCCAGTGGGTTCGGATTAAGAGCTTCCCCATGGCTGGTCTGGGACTTTTACCCGCAGGAGCGAAGGAGGCAAGTTCCCTGATGCTCCAATGCTAGTATGGGTTTACTTTGGACTTGGAACTGAAGTTGAAGAAGGCGGGGACTTCTTGAGGTTGGAGACCTGAGGTATCCGTCCTCCTGTGCGTCTGGTCTGACCTATTGAGGGTGGAGGTGGGGAGAGTGGGAGCAAAAGGGGCATCTGTATACTTTAGAGCTTTTTCCGTATGAATCAAGATTTTTAGTTGGCTAGGCTACTCCCTCTCCTCACCTCAATTGGGTTCATTCAAATGTTTGAGCCCAAATCGTGTGCTACACCGTTTTCCTGAAGATACAGGGATGCATCAAATAGGGAACAGTGCCTACCCTAATGGAGCTTACAATCTAGTTGAGTTTTATGACCGTTTGTGATTTTTGTACAGTAAAAGAACTGCACAAATAGTTAAGTACTTCAGGGTCTCTAAGAGTATGTGATAACTCTGAAATGGGACCTAAAGGATGAGTAGGAGTTGGTCAGGAGAGAGCTGTAACTAAATTTGAGGAACCACAGGAAAAGCCAGTTGCTGGATGGAGCAAGGGCAGGAATGACGAGTGGTTTGGGGAAACAGCAGGGGAAGAGATCATGTAGGGAACTTGTAAACCAGATTTGGCTTCTTTCTCTTAAGAACAATGAATGGCTTAAATTGTTTAGAGCCCCCGCTTGGGTTGATCAGGACAAAACTGGAAGCCTAGGGAATCTCAGGTGAAAGATGTTTGTAGCTTAGAAGAGAGTGGTGATAAGCCATGCATGGTGGCACACGATTGTAATCTCAGTACTTGGGAGGCCGATACTGGAGGATCGCAGGTTCAAAGCCAGCCTCAACAACTTAGGCCCTCTGCAGCTTAGTGAGACCCTTTTCAAAATAAAAAATAAAATAAGCCTGGGGGTATAGCTTGGAGGTAGAACACCCTGGGTTCAATCCCCAGTACCAGAAAAATAAAATAAAATAAAAAGAGGGTAGTGACAGTGCAGAAAGAAGTGAGTGGGTAATGTTATAGTGTACGTGAGGGTCAGCATGGGTAGGATGGGGTGATGGGAGTGGGAGTGGAAACACGAGTGGTTCCCCTAGTAGCGAGAAAGTGACATTTGCTGAGATAGGAAAGATGAGGGACAGGTTTTCGGGAATGACTGAGAATTTCATCTTGAATCAAGGTTGACATGGTCAGGGCTGGAGTTGTAGCTCAGTGGTAGAGCGATTGCCTAACAAGCATGAAACCCTGGGTTTAATTTCCAGATCCCCAGCACCACAAACCACCACCACCAACAACAAGAAAAACTATTGGTAAGTTTAAGATTGCTTTATGAGATACGCAAGCAGTGATGTCAATCATGCAATAGCATTTGTTTGGGCTTTGAATACTTTTGGCATGCTTTCTCAACTTCATACATACTTTGGAGATGGGTGTATCACCGCATTTCATACATGGGAAAACTGAGGCAAAGAAAGGTGAAAAGGTCTTGCACAGTCACATAACTAGTTTATAGCTTCTCAACTCCTGTCCAGTGCCTAATATCATACAATGACCCCATTACCTATGTCTCTATAGGTTGGGAACACAGACATCTGTGGGGCAAGTCTTTCCCCCAGGAAATTCATTCTCAAGATGTAATCTCTTTAGTTTCACCTTTGTAATTTTGAGCATAAGTTCACTTATATGGTATTGTACTCCAGCTCTGTGCCTGTCTTTGTGCTTAGTAGTACGGTCTTTTTTTTTTTTTTTTTGTGGTACTGGAGATAGAACTTAGGGGCATTCTGAGCTACACCCGCAGCCCTATTTTATTTATTTTGAAACAGGGTCTCACTAAGTTGTGGAGGGCCTCACAAGCACCTGAGGCTAGCTGGGAACCTGCAATCCTCCTGTCTTAGCCTCCCAAATACTGGGATTACAAGTGTGTGCTATCACACCAGGCTAGTAGTAAGGTCTTCTTGAATACTCATACACAAGCTGGGCATAGTGCCCCAGTTTATAATCCTAGTACTTGGTAGGCTGAGACAGGATTGCAGGTTGGAGACCAGATTCAGCAATTTAGCGAGACCTTGTTTCAAAATTAAAAATAAAATCTGGCTGTCAGTGTAGATTTGAGGTAGAACACCCCTAGATTCAACCCCTAGAAACACACACACATACACACAAAAGGAGACACTACTTATTGACTGACTAGTAATTACTGTGTTCCAAATTTCCTTACAACTTCATGAAGTATATCGAAATCAATAAAGGAGTGTCAGCTGGGTGTGGTGGCACATGCTTGTAATCCCAGTACTTGGGAGGCTGAGACCGGAGGATCTGGGTTCATGGCCAGCCTTCGCTGCTTAGTGAGGCCCTGTTTCAAAAAATAAAGAATAAAAAATAGGACTGAGGACGTAGCCTGGAGGTAGAGTGCCCCTGGGTTCCATCCCCAGTACCGCCAAAATAAATAAATAAATAAATAAATAAATAAATAAATAAATAAATGTCTAGTCTCCTCTCAAGTTCTTTGCTGTATAGCAGTTTCCTTTCTGGAGGACCAAACATCTTTACAAGAATTAGTAGTCTTATTAAATTAAGTAGAGATTTTCTCTATTTCATTTCCCTTGTCCCACTTCCTTTTTTGGGGGGGGGGTGCTGGGGATTGACCTAAGGGCATTGTGCCTTTGAGCTACACCCCCAGTCATTCGAGAGCGTGTGTGTGTGTGTGTGTGTGTGTGTGTGTGTGTGTGTGTGTACTGGAGATTGCACTGAGAAGTAATCTACCTTTGAGCTATACCCCAGCCCTTTTTATTTCTTGTTTTGAAATTTCGCCAAGTATCCTTGAATCTTTGATCTCCTGTCTCAGGCTCCCAAGTACTGGGATTAGAGGTGTGTGCCACCATCCTGGGCTCCTTTTTATATTTTGAAACAGGGTCTTTAACCAGATGTGGTGGTGCACACTTGTAATCCCAGTACTTGGGAGGCTGAGACAGGAGGATCCCAGGTTCATGGCCAGCCTCAGCTACTTAGTGAGACCCTGTTTCAAAATATGGAATAAAAAATAAGGCTGGAAATGTAGCTTCCGAGGTAAAATGCCCCTGGGTTCAATCCCTGGTACCACAGATAAATAAATAAAACAGGGTCTTAAACAAGGTCTTGTGCTAAATTGCTGAGGTTGACTTTGAATCCTGTGTCAACTTCTCAAGTACTAGGATTACAAGCTTGTTTCAAAAGCCCCTCCCCCCATTCTCAAAGTGAAGACTTTTTGAATGGGACCTCAAGGGTGGTACAAAGTTTTCAAACTACTGTAGGGTGAAAATAAAATATTTAACCTCTCTAATCCCAGATTATCTGAAAAACAAAAGGAGTTCTTGACCATGTCTTGTTCCAAAGTTTTTGTACAGCTTAGCATATATTAATCTCTAGATTAAGATCTCTAGATGACCTAGTGGCCTTGGGTGGGCTTAGAATTCCAACTCTCTAACCATTGGTCTTTTTGGTGATCAGTCTCCTCTTGAGGCTTTTTAGGAGCCCCTAACCTAAGTGCCCAACCTCAGCATAAACTCAGAACTGGCTCTGTATGAATAACAAGACACTGCTATTAGGAAATTCTAAGGATTTAGGAGTTGTCACTGGAATCTCCAACAAACCAAATATACTTCATATCATACCACAGCTAGGGTATACAAATACTATGTATTTTATTTTTTCTGGTATGGGGATGGAACCCAGGGGCATTCTAACTCCAAGCTATACCCCTAACCCTATTTTTTATTCTTTATTTTGAAACAGGGTCTCACTAAGTTGTGGAGGGCCTCACTAAGTAGCTGAGGCTGTCCTCGAACCTGCAATCCTCCTGTCTCAGCCTTCCAAGTACTAGGATTACAAGCGTGCACCACCACACCCTGCTTAATACTATGTATTTTAAACTCCAGTTCTGAAAAGCACTAAATTTCTAATAGTTATTAACACATCACTTAAGCAGGAGGAACAATCTGCAGACCCATTTTACTGGCTCTCTCTTTTCACCAAGAGAAATAAATCTCTAGCAATTGTACTTTGAATCTGTTCCATCTTAGATTTGACTTTATTTTCTGCTGGAGATTTGATGAGCTTTGTGGGTTGGTGAATATATCCCTGAGCTAGGAGAGTAGAGTACTCTAACTCTACATGAACAGAAGCTCCTGCCCTCAGGACCCTCCTGGGCCTTGCCCTTCTGGCTGTTTATCTGTATCTTTTGTAATAGCCTTTAAAATGAAGAGGTAAGCACAAATAAAATTTCCCTGAATTCTGTGAGCCACCCTGGGAAATTATCAAAGACAAGTGTTATAGGATCCCAGATTTATAACTACTAGTCAGAAGCACAGGTCACAACATGGGACTTATGATTGCCATTAGAAGTGAGGGTAGTCAAGCTGGGAGTGGTGGCACATGCCTGTAATCCAAGTTCTTTGGAGGCTGAGACAGGAAGATTACAGGTTCAAAGACAGCCTTAGCAAGTTATTTTGTGGTGCTGGAGATTGAATCCGGGGTTATTCTACCTCTGAGATACACCCTCAGCCCTAATTTTTATTCTTTATTTTGAAACAGGGCCTCACTAAGTTGCAGAGGGCTTCACTAAGTAGTTGAGGCTGGCCGAAAACCTGCGATACTCCTGTCTCAGTCCCTAAAGTATTACAAGCATGTGCCACCAGGGCCAGCTTCAGCCTTAGCAAAAGTAGGGGTAGTCTTCTGACCCTTATGGGATTGGATGCTAACTCCAGGTAATGTCAGCATTAAATTGAGTTGTGTTAAAGAAATGCTTGCTGTGGGGGAAAAAAAGAAAATCTGCCATCTAGGTGGGTGCAGTGGTATATGCCTGTAATTCAGTACTTGGGAGTCTGAGACAGGATTGCAGGTTCAAGGCTAGCCTCAGCAATTTAGCAAAATAAAAAGGGTTGGAAGTGTAGTTCCAAAGTAGAATGTCACTGGGTCCAATCTCCAGTACCCCCCCCCCACACACACACAAAAAAAACCGGTAAAAAACAAAACAAAAAAACCTGCATTGAGAGTCTAGAGAAATGGAGTTTTGTTTTTCTTGTTATATTAGTAAAAATGACATTTTTCCCAGGAGTCTTAATAGTTACATTGTTATATGTGTGTTTTCTCTGCCTCTCATCAAAGAGCTCTATATATTGTTAAGGGCTGGGAGTATACCCTCAGTGGTGAGTGCTTGCCTAGCAGGCACAAGGCCCTGGGTTTGATTCCTAGCACTGAACAAACAAAAATTTTGTTTAAAAAATGTTTTATGTACCTAGAAAAATGACAGTTTGAAAAATATGTCTGGATTAGTAGATGGAAGTCAATAAAGGTATCTAGTCTGCCCTCAAGTTCCTCACTGTATAGCAGTTTCCTTTCTAGAGGGCCAGAGATCTTTACATGAATTAGTAGTCTTATTAAGTAGATATTGGTCATTAACTACTTTATCAATTTTCTCCTTTAAGAAAATAAGCTGGGGAGTCTGGCGTGGTGGCTCATGCTGTAATCCCAGTATTTGGGAGGCTGAGACAGGAGGATCCAGGTTTGTGGCCAGCCTCAGCTACTCAGTGAGGCTCTCCACAACTTAGTGAGACCCTGTTTCAAAATAAAGAATAAAAAATAGGACTGAGGGTGTAACTCAGAGGTAGAATTCCCCTGGGTTCAATCCCTAGTACTGCAAAACAAACAAACAAACAAAAAAACAACTGGATGTGGTGGCCCACTATTGTAATCCCAGTACTTGGGAAGACAAAACAGGAGCGCAGTTTCAATGCCAGAAAGGGGTTAAGGTGTAGCTCAGAGGTAGAATACCCCTGGGTTTAATCCTCAACATGACAAAAACAAAACAAACAAAAAATCCTCTAAAAAACTACAAGCACTCTGTGGAAGAGCACTTGTCTAGAATATGCAAGGCCCTTGGTTCAAACCCTGGCACTTCGGGGGCGGGGGGCGGGACAAACCCAAATGTATTAGTGCTACAGAACTCATTCTAAAACTAATAAAGGAAAAGATCTCAGCATTTAACTGACTTATCCTGTAGGAACTATATCTCAGGGTAATTTGGTACTTGTTAGGAAAGGAAGGTTTTAGTTTGGGGGTATGGTATGGCACATGCCTGCAATCCCTGTACTTGGGAGGCTGAGATAGGAAGATTGCAGGTTTGAGGTCAACCTCAGCAATTAATTGAGACTCTCAGCAACCTAGCAAGACCCTGTTTCAAAAACAAAAAATAAAATAAAAAGGACTGAGAGTGGAGTTCGGAGGCAGAACGCCTCTGTTCAATCCCCAGTACCACAAAAAAGGGGAAGGTTTCAAAAAACAGTAAGAAAGCAAGCTTACGGGTGTGGTGGCACATGCTCGTACTCCCAGCATTTGAGAGGCTGAGACACAAAGATTGCAGGTTCTTGGCCAACCTTGGCTAATTAGTGAGGTCCTCCACAACTTAGTGAGACCTTATTTCAAAATAAAGAATAAAAAATAGGGCTGGTGATGTAGCTCGGAGGTAGAATACCCCTAGGTTCAATCCCCAGTACCAAAAAAGCCAGCTGGATGTGGTGGTCTATGCCTGTAATGCCAATATATAGGAGGCTAAGAAAAGAGGATCACAGGTTCAAGGCCAGCCTCAGCAACTTAATGAGACCCTGTTTCCAAATGAAAAAAAAATCTGATAAAGGTGTGTTATCTAAAATAATTTAGAATAGAATGATCTTAATGAAATTATAAATCTAAATAGTGATCATCAATAGCTGCTAACACGATGAAAGAGCCAACCAGAATTATGTCCTGGTGGAACTTTTAACACCAACCATTGTAAAACACAGTAACAAAACTAAATTTGTGTGAGTGTGTGTAGGGTACTGGAGACTGAACTCAGGGCTGTTCTGCCTCTGAACTACCCCCCATGCTATTCATTATTTATGTTGGTATGGGGATCGAACCCAGGGCCTTTCTCCCTGAATTACACACCAGCCCTATTTTTACTTATTTTGTGCGTGTGTGGTGCTGGGGATTGAACTCAGGGGTGTTCTGTTGCTGAACTATTCCCCCAGCGCTATTTTTATTTTGAGATAGCATCTTGCTAAATTACAGACAACCTCACTATGTTGCTGAGGCTGTCCTTGAACCTGTGATCATTCTATCCCAGTTTCCCAAGTACTAGGATTACAGGCATGCACCACCACACTTGGCTTTATTTTTTAATTCTGAAATAGGATTTAAGTTGCTGAGGGACTACGTTGTTGAGGCTGGCCTCAAACTTACAATCCTCTTTTCTTAGCCTCCCAAGTCTGGAATTATAGGCATGTGCCACCACACCTGGCTTTATTTTTTATTTTGAAACAGGGCTTCTCCAAGTTACTGAGGTCCTAAGTTGCTGAAGCTGGCCTAATACCTGCAATACTCCTGTCTCAGCCTCCCAAGTACTGGGTATACAGATACTCCACCAGGCCTAGGTAATTTTTTATTTTGAAACAGTATTGCTAAATTGCTTAGGCTGGTCTAGAACCCTAGAACCTGCAGTTCTCTTGCCACAAGTACAGGGATTACAGGTGTACATCACCACACCTGGCTAGAAAGCTCAATTTGAATAAAAATAGGGATGGAGAAATATGTTAAATAACATCACCTGGATACAATCTGTAAAATCTAGATTGTACAGATGCTATACAGAACCAATGGTTCATTTTCTTCAATAAATAAGTTGCAAAGGAAGCCGGGCGTGGTGGCGCACGCTTGTAATCCCAGCATTCGGGAGGCTGAGACCAGAGGATCCGGGTTCGCGGCCAGCCTCAGCTACCTAGTGAGGCACTCCGCAACTTGGTGAGACTCGGTTTCAAAATAAAGAATAAAAAATAGGGCTGGGGGTGTAGCTCGGAGGTAGAATGCCCCCGAGTTCAATCCCCAGTACCGCAAAATAAATAAACCGAGTCTCACCAAGTTGCAGAGTGCCTCACTAGGTAACTGAGGCTGGCCGCTAACCCAGATCCTCCGGTCTCAGCCTCCCGAATGCTGGGATTACAAGCGTGCGCCACCACACCCAGCTTTGTTTTTTAGTTTTGAAACAGGGTTTCTCTAAGTTGTGGATGAACTCACTAAGTAGCTGAGGCTGGCTGTAAAGATGTGATCCTTTCTCAGCCTCCCAAGTACTGGGTTTTCAAGCATGTGCCACCACAACCGGCTGTTTTATATTTTGAAACGGTTTCACTTAAGTTGTGGAGGACTTCACTAAATTCCTGGGGCTGGTCGCAAATCTTTGATCCTCTTATCTCAGCCTCAAAAAGTGAGATTATGGGCCTGTGCCTCTATGCCTTGCTGATGCTTGTGATTATGAGGCTGGTTTGTTAGCTGCAGCCTTCTAATTTATTGATTTACCTGACCTTTTGTAGCAAAAAATGGGTTTGACTAAGCTCAGACTAGATAATGTATTGGGTTTTATATCTCTGGGAATCCTAATGTAACTTTCAAAGCTATGCCCACTATTACCAGTAGTTATGTAAATGAACATGTCTTCATTCCTACCCATGGGGCAGCTGAGAAAGTAGCTATATGTATATACTCAAGCAGTTTCCTAATAGAACCCAGATTCTGTTTAGGGGACACATAGATCCCAAGGATGAACCTTGATTAGTATGTATTAAAAATTTTCAGTTGGAACTGGGCATGGCAGCACATGCTTGTAATCCCAGTACTTGGGGAGGTTGACCAGCCTCAGCTACTTAGGCTCTCTGAAACTTGGTGAGACTGTTTCAAAATAAGGAATAAAAAGTAGGGCTGGGACTACAGCTTGGAGGTAGAATGCCCCTGGGTTTAATTCCCAGTACAGCAAAAAAAAAAAAAAAATCAGTTGGAATAATTTGGATTTTTTTTTTTTTTTTTTTTTTTTTTGCGGTACTGGGGATTGAACACAGGGGCGTTCTACCTTCGAGCTATACCCCCAGCCCTATTTTTTATTCTTTATTTTGAAACAGGGTCTCACTAAGTTGTGGAGTGCCTCATTAGGTAACTGAGGCTGGCCTCGAACTCGGATCCTCCGGTTTCAGCCTCCCAAATGCTGGGATTACAAGTGTGCACCACCACGCCCGGCTGGAAATTTTGTTTTGAAACAGTATCTTGCTAGGTAGTGGAGGCTTCCTCAAACTTGTGATCCTCCTAGCTCAGCCTCCCAAGAAGGAATTTCACTTCTAAATACCATTACAAAACATTGTAAAGGTATTATGTCGTCACATTTTAAAACTTGAGTGTATGTGAAATAAGGGAAGTCTTTTGGGAGACCTGGGAAATACACCTCATCTTGTTAATACAAGACCAATCACTTAATTCAGGAACAATTAATTACAGAGGATCATGGGTTCACAGTCAGTCTCAACTACTTAGTGAAACCCTCCACTAATAAGACACACAGTGAAGTAGGGCTGGGGGTGTAGTTTGGAGGTAGAATACTCCTGGGTTCAATCCCTAGTACTGTCCCCCCAAAGACAACTTGGCACTAGGATGAAAAGCTGAAATAGAATCTGGATGTGACTAAAAACATACTTTCTGACCCATTACTAGGTATTTTTTTTTAATGTAATCCAATTTTGGTTAGATTTCTTTGCTAAGGCTAAAAACAACCTGTAAACAGTAGTCTTAGTTGTGGTTCTAGAAATAAATCTAATAAAAACCTTGTGACTTGGTTTGTCCCTGCTAACTTAACTGTTCTATACTAGTCCTTCCCAATCTTGATTTTAGCCAGTATTAGCAAATCCTGCATCCCCCTCTATTAGGGAAATATAATATACCAGCCATAAAGCTATTTCAGAGTGTCACCACTTACAAAGAAGAGATCAAGATTCTTTTCATTTATTTTTTTTAAAAATTCAGAATGGGTCAAAAAAAGCATCAAGAATGTAGGTGGCAGGCACACAGGCCAGATGGTAGCTAGAAAAGTATGCCTTAAGAAGATAAGGTACTTCAGAACTACCTTATTTAAAGAGCCATACCTAACATAAATAGCTGTTTTTCTTTTCATTGACCTATCTTCACCTGCTCTTCCTACTACAAACATGGCATTTCTAGCCAGCTTGCCTTGCAAGGCCTCATCTGAAGTACCTCATGTACACACAGACATTCATTATAGCAGTCCTCTTAGCCAACTAGAAGGATCTTCATTCCCATATGGTCTCATTCCAGGTCCATGGTGCATCTGCTTGTGAGTGAAATGATTTCATCCCTTGAAAATATTGTCACTTCAGCACAAACCAGTTTGTAAATCTTTATAATGATCAGTAAGTCATCCATACTCCCCTTTTACATGCAGCTGAAAGTGACAGGCTAGGAACTTTTACTGTTAGAATTATTGCCCATTAAATGATCATTAGGTAATAGTCACTAAATTTACATATTAAGGAAATTATATATAGAATACTGCAAAAACACAGTAAGAAGACTGAAGTTTGCTCATTTCTGCTCAGAAGTCCCTTCACTCCTAAGCTTCACATAAAATGTTGTCTTTTTGGCTTCAAAACAGACTACTATGGTTACTGTTTCTCCTCCTTTTGATCTTCCTTTTGTTCCCCAGTGCTAGAACTCCCAGAGCCTTCTCGTTCAGATGCCATCTGTTAAGAAAACATGAGAACCACTCAGATTTAATGTTAGGGCTAACAGTTTCTGTTGAACATCAAAAGAAATCACATACACCCCTTGCATTATCCAGTGCATATACAGTTGCAGTCTCTCCCACTGCTACAGCATTGCTATTTCCTATGATTCTTTCCCTTTCACTAACCCCACCCTCAAAGTAGAATCAAGAGGGCAGGAGAATACTTCTAAGTCCAGTACTCTCAATCCTATGAATGGAACCACCAATGACAGTAATGAACATTTACAATAAACTGTAATCAGTTTCAAGTAAGACCCCAAACACCCCTAAGCCCTTGTACCTTTTTGTATGCCATCTCAAAGAGCTTCAATGATGCTTGCTGAAGGGAGGATGCTGCCTGCCTAATGTTTTCTCCAGTTTCACTGTCTTTTCGAGCCAGGAGTTCCCTCATTTTGGCAATCTCTTCCTTTAGTTTGTTGCACTTTAAAAAACAAACAAAAAAACTCACTTTTCCAGGTTTCTTATCTCTTTACATGTCGCAATAATCTTCAGATTATTTTGTGGTGCTGGCGATTAAACACAGAGCCATACCTCCAACCCCATTTTATTTGGAAACGGTCTCGCTAAGTTGCTGCAGCTGGCTTTGAACCTGCAATCCTCCTGTCTCAGCCTCCCAAGTACTGGGATTACAGGCATGTGTCACCATTCCTGGCCTTCAGAAAATTTTTTTAAACATTGACTCCCATCAAGAGCCACATAAAGCCGGGCGTGGTGGCGCACGCTTGTAATCCCAGCATTCGGGAGGCTGAGACCGGAGGATCCGGGTTCGAGGCCAGCCTCAGCTACCTAGTGAGGCAGTCCGCAACTTAGTGAGACTCGGTTTCAAAATAAAGAATAAAAAATAGGGCTGGGGGTATAGCTCGGAGGTAGAATGCCCCTGAGTTCCATCCCCAGTACCGCCAAAAAAAAAAAAAAAAAAGAGCCACATAAAAGCAAACTTCACTGGTATTGTCGTCTTGAGTTTTAAAGCTTACCTCATCAGCAGGCAATTGGTCCTTGAATTCTTCCATCTTGGTTTCTGTGTCATGAATGATTCCTTCAGCCATATTAACTGCTTCAACTCGTTCCTTAAAGAAATTAGAAGTTTAATATAAATGATTTTCCAGCTGAATACTCACACTGAACAGGTCAATAAGACACCTACTCTGTAAGTTAGTAAAAATAGGCCAGGCCTTGTGCCTTAGCAATCTAGGAAGACCCTGTTCCAAAACAAAAAAATAAAGAACTGGAAGTAGAATGGCCCCTAGGTTCAATCCCTAGCACCACCACCAACAAAAACAACTGCACAATAAGTAAAAATTATAAGGGAAAATAAAGCTGAAGGAGAAACCAATGTGGTCTGATGTAGTCTGTGATAGCTTTGAGTTGGATTTTCTAACATGAGAATTTTGATGGGGGGAACAGGGAGGAGAAGAGAAACAAGAAAAATAATTACATGTCTGTAATCCCAGGTATTTGGAGGGCAAAGATAGGAGGACCAAATGAGCCCAGGAGTTCAGGACCAGCATGGGTCTTGGGCAATATAAACAAGACCCTATCTCAAAACAAAACAGCGCCAGGCATGGTGATGGTGATGCACCCTTGTAATCCCAGTAACTTGGGAGGCTGAGACAGGAGGGTTTCGGGTTCACAGCCGGACTCAGCTACTTAGGCCCTCTGCAACTTAGATCCTGTTTCAAAATAAAGAATAAAAAAAATAGGGCTGGGGATGTAGCACAGGCATAGAATGCCCCTGGATCAGCAACTTAAGGAGTCCTTTAGCAACCTAGAATTCATTTCAAAATAAAGAATAAAAAGAGCTGGGTGTGGTGACCAGTTTGAAATTCAGTACTTGGGAGGCTATGACAGGAGGATTGCAAGTTCATGGCAAGCCTTAGCAATTTCATGGGGCCCTCCATAACCTAGTGACACCCTATTTAAAAATAAAATAGGAGCCGGGCATGGTGGCGCACGCTTGTAATCCCAGCATTTGGGAGGCTGAGACCGGAGGATCCGGGTTCGAGACCAGCCTCAGCTACCTAGTGAGGCACTCCGCAACTTAGTGAGACTCGGTTTCAAAACAAAACAAACAAAAAAAAAAGGGCTGAAGGTATAGCTCAGAAACAGAATGGCCCTGGAGTTCAATCCCCATAACTAAAACAAAGGAAAGGAAGGCTAGATTGAGGGGGTGACTGTATTCAAACTCAAATCTTCATGACCAACTTTACTTAGATTAAGTTCAAAAGAAAGACAAAACAAATCACCTTCTTTCGTCGATCTTCCTCAGCATACTTCTCTGCGTTTTTAACCATATTTTCAATATCATCTTTGCTTAATCCACCTGAAGACTGGATTACAACTAATAAAAAGAAGGTATCATTAATTCTTAAGTAAAATTATATGCCTCCTCAAGAAAGAGTACTCCTGCCGGGCGTGGTGGCGCATGCTTGTAATCCCAGCATTTGGGGAGGCTGAGACCGGAGGATCCGGGTTCGAGGCCAGCCTCAGCTACCTAGTAAGGCACTCCGCAACTTAGTGAGACTCGGTTTCAAAATAAAGAATAAAAAATAGGGCTGGGGGTATAGCTCGGAGGTAGAATGCCCCTGAGTTCAATCTCCAGTACCGCAAAAAAAAAAAAAAAAAGAGTACTCCAGCTCATAGTAGCCAATTATAAAAAGAAATTATTGTCCTATAATAAAAATAAATCAAAGGTGTGAAATAGATCAGCTGATCTGTTTTCCTACTGGAACTTCAGCAATTCAAAGGCCCAGTGCTTACCTGTGCCTTATCCCCATACCACATTACACTTGTAAAAGCAATCTGATAAATGAAAAGTGACAGAGTATTTATTATCCTCCCCTCAGGACAGAGAAGAGATATACACAGCAGAAGGGCCTATTTCCCAACAAAGGTTCCTCACCCCACTCTTTAAAGAGTCTGATAAATGAAGACTTACTTTGCTGCTCACGTCCTGTGCCCTTATCTTTGGCAGAGACATGTACAATCCCATTGGCATCAATGTCAAATGTAACTTCAATCTGAGGGACTCCACGAGGAGCAGGGGGAATTCCAATCTAAGTAAGTAAATATGCAGTGTATTATTCCCAAACCTATATGCTCTTCAGGTAAACACATCACTTGCTTCCTGAGAGGAACAACTAAAATCGAAGATAATTTCTTTGATGCCTGCAACCCCAGAGGACTTATACCCCTGAAGTTTACTGGAATGAGAGGAAACTGCCCCACTGTAGTTCATATATGAACAAGCAATGTTGATCAGATGCAATAATGCTAAATAACTCCAAAATGAATAATCAAGAGAAATAAAAATCACTTGAGTTAGCACTGTTTCTGAACATTTCTGTGACTATTGATTTATACAAAATCTCTTTTTGTGTGTGTTGTATTGCTCTTGATGAAGTTCCTAAGACACAAAGCATAAGCACCCTATCTTGTAAACACAGAAGCCCTGGGTTGTGCATCACCTGCATAACTTTCAAGATAATACTTATGTCTGTGTCAGCAGTTTACAGCATTTCAAACACTGTTTAACTTTACAATGAAGAGACTAAGGTACAGTATTCAAAAATTCACCAATACCTACCAAGGTAAACTGTCCAAGAAGTTTGTTGTCTCCAGCCATCTCTCTCTCACCCTGACACACTTTAATTTCCACCTGAGTCTGTCCATCAGCAGCAGTAGAAAACACCTGTGGAAGAAGAAACCTTTGTTGGTTGGCAATCTGATCAAACTACTCATACAGAAGAAAGGCAAACCTAGGAAATATTCACATCCCAGCACTTAGAACAGAGGCTGATGTCTTTTCAGGGAACATGAGTAGGACTCGTATAGCAAAAGGCATTCAAGCATAGTATAAGATGCAGCAACAGCATAGATGGCATCAAGAAAGCCATGAAACCGGGTGTAGTGGCTCACACCTGTAATCCCAGTACTTGACTGCAGGTTTGAGGACAGCCTCAGCCAATAGTGAGATGCTCATCAACCAAGTGAGACCTTATTTCTAAATAAGGTCCCTGGGTTTCCTCCCCAGGACCAAAGGGGAGGGGGGTAGTGAAAACGTTGAAGCATGCTAATCTAGAGGAACAGGATCAGAAATAGGAGGTCTAAGCCAGGTGTGGTGGTGCACACTTGTAATCCCAGTACTTGGGAGGCTGAGGCCAGATGATCCAGGTTTGTGACTAGCCTCAGCTACTTAGTGAGGCCCTTCGTAACTTAGCAAGATCCTGTTTCAAAATAAAGAATAAAAAAATAGGACTGGGGGCGTAGCCTAGAGGTAGAATGCCCCCAGATTCAATCCCTGGTACCTCAAAAAAAGAAATAGGAGGTCTGTCATGTGCTCAGTCATAGCAAGTCATCACATACTTTCCTTCAGAATGATGTGTTGACAAATACATCATTGCACAAATACAACAGCCATAGTTTTTAAGGACATCAAGCTGGGTGTGTGGGTGAAGGCCTATAATCCCAGTACTTGGGAGGCTGAGACAATAGGATCATGGGTTTGAGGATGGCCCCAGCAAGTAGAGATTCTCATCAACCTAGTGAGAGACCCTGTTTCCAAATAAAAATAAAACTGGGCTGGGAGTGTAGCTCGGAGGTAGACTGCCTCTGGGCTCAATCCCCAGTACCAAAAAACGGAAAAAACTGGCATCAAGATAGACAGGATATAATTCTTAATCTAAGACCAAGCCATGCCCAAATAACTCTGCTTAGTATCTCAGTACCCCATCATTCACCCAGAAGATAAGCACAGTCCATTAACCCCAGCCAGGCTATTCTTTTCCTACCTTTGAGAAGAAAAGACCATGTGGGAATTCAATTCCAAATTATGAAATTTTGTAAAAGATAAGGCTATCAATGTTCTCACAATCATCATTACTAGCTGACATGAAAGAACTTCTCCAAAATAATAAAAGAGACTAGATTATTACCACCTAGTCAAATAGTCTGGACTGCAAAATAGAGTGAAGTTTTTGTAGAGTAGCTCTTACCTGGCTCTTCTTGGTTGGAATTGTGGTGTTTCTGTTAATAAGTTTGGTAAAGACGCCTCCCAATGTCTCAATGCCCAGAGATAGGGGAGTGACATCTAGGAGCAGCACATCTGTGACATCACCAGCCAACACACCTCCTTGAATAGCAGCTCCCATTGCCACAGCCTCATCAGGATTGACAGCTTTACTTGGGGCTCGGCCAAAAAGATCTTGAACAGTCTGCTGAACCTGAGCATCAAAAACAAATGAACTGTTATCCAACACTCCAGGCAACTGCCTGGGAAGAGTGGGACAGAACACATCCCAAAATGCCAGCCAGATCTTAAGAGAGGGTTGATTCAGACTCAAATCTGTTTACTCAAATCATTATTTCATAGTTGAGTTCTTCTTAATGATCTGGTAACACACTTTAATCATGACCTCATTCATTGTCCTTAAGTTTTATTATTTAGTTTCCTGCACATTAATTTGAAATAGATGGTATAAAGCAAAAGGGGCTTAAAAATTGTCATCCAAGTCCTATTCTACATTATTTTTTAACATCAAAGACAGTGGTAGTAATTGCTAATAGAATAGCATCTTGGATAATGTGTTGACATAAAGATGTTGTCCTGCTAGTCATGGTGGCAAATGCCAGTAATCTCAGTACTTCGGAAGCTGATACAGGAGGATCACAGGTTAGAGGCCAAGCAGGACCCTGTTTCCAAATAAAAATAGGGCTAGGGATTTAGCTCAGAGGTAGAATTCCCCTGGGTTCAATACCCAGCACCAGCACCAGCACCTCCCCCCACAAAAAGGTACCTTCCTGGTAGTGCTCAGCCTGTTTGTTCTTTGCTCATTTTCCTAAGCGTATATATTTCAAGGGAAATACTAAGAAAATAACAAAATCACCCACTCAGGCCTCAAGATAATTCTAATTCAGAACACCAAGGAAGAATTGCACCTTCAATAAATCTGTGCTCAGTCATTAGTTTTCCACACATCTATGCTTTCGGAATGATGTGTTGAATAAAATACATCATTGCACAAATTTTTGTTGAAGTGATGCAAAAAGAACCTCCAAGTACTCAAGAGGCTGAGGCTGGAGGATCATGAATTAAAGGCCAACCTCAGTGAGACCCTATCTCAAAAAAGGACTTGGACATGGTGGCAAATGATGGTAATCTCAGTTCTTGGGGAGGCTGAGACAGAAGAATGCAGTTTCAAAGTCAGCCTTGGAAACTTAGGGAGGTTCTCAGCAATCTAGAGAGACCCTGTTTCCAAATAAGAAATAAAATCAAAGAAAAAAGTTTTAAAGGGCTGGGGATAGCCAGGCACAGTGACATTTGCCTGTAATCTCAGTACTTGGGAGGCTGAGACAGGAGGATTGCAGGTTTGAGGCCTGCCTCAGAAATTTGGTGAGGCACCCTGAAACTTTATGAGATGTTGCTTCAAATTAAATTAAAAAGAGAGCCGGGCGTGGTGGCGGACACTTGTAATCCCAGCATTTGGGAGGCTGAGACCGGAGGATCCGGGTTCGCGGCCAGCCTCAGCTACTTAATGAGGTCCTCCGCAACTTAGTGAGACTCGGTTTCAAAATAAAGAATAAAAAATAGGGCTGGGGGTATAGCTCGGAGGTAGAATGCCCCTGAGTTCAATCC
>PVLC010018438.1:0-32025 GCA_004027655.1 Graphiurus murinus | reverse complement strand
TTCTTATATGTCATTGTATAGATATATGCAAAATGTTTGTCTATTTATTTGCCGATGACATTTGGGTTGCATCCAGATTAGAGGTAGTATGAATAAGCTACTCTGAACATTTGTGTACAGGTCTCTCATGGACATACAATTTTTTTTTCTCTTGGGTAAATACCTTGAAGTGGAATGGCTGGATAACACAGTAGGTTCATGTATAACTTTTGAAGAGATTGCGAAAATATCTTTCAGAGTGCTTTGATCATTTTATATTCCTACCTGCAAAGCTTAAGAGTTCTAGTGGCTTCACATCTTCACCAACATTCAGTATAGTCACTTTTTAATTTTAGATATTCTTCTAGATATGTAGTGAGACCAAATTACAATTAAAAATTTCATTTTTCTGTTGAATGATAAGGGTGAGCATCTTTTTATGTGATTCTTGGTTACTCCTGTGTTTATTTTGTAAATGTCTATTGGAATATTTCTGTGCCTTTATATACAAATGTTCCTTCACTTATGAATAAATTACATACTGATATATCCATCACACATATATTGAAAATATCTTAAGTTGAAAATGCAAGTAATACACTTAAAATATCAGACATCATAGTTTAGCCTAGCCTGCCTAAAACTTAACAGTACACTTACATTAGCCTACAGCTGACAAAATCACCTAACATAAAGACTATTTTAGAATAAAATTTTGAATAGCTCATGTACCCCCCCCCCAAATGCTGGCAACTTAGTACAATATAGAGAATTGGTTGTTTACCCTGGTGATTATGTGTCTGACTAAGAAATTTGGCTTGATGCTACTACCCAGCATTAAGGAACAGAAGAGTACTGCACATTGCTGCTTTAGGAAAGGATTAAAATTCAAATTTCCAATGATGGTTTCTACTGAACATATCACTTTCATACCATTGTAAAGTTGAAGAATCACAAGCTGAACCACGGTTATTTAGGGACTGTTTGTGTATTATTGGCCTTCTTATAGAGATAGCAGATTTATTCATATATTTTAAATATAAATCTTTTCATATATATTACATACTGTGGCTTGAATGAGAAAAAAAGGTGTGTTTTGAGGAACAAAGTACACCACATGCTATGTGCATATTTGTGTGAGTTTGACTTTAACTATGATGTGTAATCAGAATGCACCAATAAAAGTATAAAATAAATAAATAAGAAGCTCTAATTCTGATTATACCCAACAATCATTTTTCTTTACATACTTTGCAGTTACTTGTGCCTATGGAGTTCTTGCCTACTTCAAGATCACCATGTTTTCTCCTAAAACCATTTTCTTTTCATAATCTTAACTGTTACATATAGTTCTGTTATCTAATTGAAGTAATGTTATTCATTACTCATATGAAGTAAATATTAAGATTATTTTCCATATCCAATTTTTCCAAAATATGTTTGGAAAATTATTATTTTCCTAAGTAAGGTTTTATAGAAAATTAATGTGCAGGTCTGTTTCTGGATTCTCAGTTCTATTCCACAGATGTCTGTCAGTTCTTACATCAAAATGATGTTTTCTTGATTACTATAGTTTTAAAGTAGGACTCAAAAGTAGGATTGTTAAGTTCTTCAAATTTGTACTTCTTTTTAAAAAGTTAGGCTATTATATTATTCAGGATTTCCTAGAGAGACAGAACCAATAGAACATGTATATAAACAGATGAGAAGGGGAGATGACTCACACAAATACGGTGCCTGAAGATTCTCCCAACAACAGACCAATTGCAAGCTGGAGACCCTGGGACACCAGTAGTGTGACTCAGTCCAAGTCTTAAGGCCTTCTGACCTAGATAACTGATGTGTGACTCTCGGTCTGAGGCTGAAAGCCTGAGAAGCTGGGTAGCTGTTGGTGTACATACTAGAATCCAAAGGCCTGGCATTCTGATATCCATGGAATTAGGAAAAAAGCTTTCCCCAACTTTTAGAGAAGAGATTAATTTGACTTCTGTATTTATTCTCTTTATTTTTATTTTTGGTAGTGGAGACTGAACCCAAAGGCATTCTAGCTCTGAGCTACATTCCCAATCATTTTAATTTTTTTGTTTTGAAATAAGATCTTGCTAAGTTGCTGAGGCTGTCTCAAATCTGTGATCCTCCTGTCTTAGCCTCCAAAGTACTGGGATTACAGGAATGCATCACACACCTGACTTGCATTTGTTCTTTACAGGCCCCTAACCAATTAGATGGTGCCTATTCACATTGAGGATCTTCTTTATCTAGCCCTTCAGAATTTTCTCTGGAAGCACATAGATAGACGCACCCAAAATAATGTTTTACCAGATCTATAGGGATTTCTTAATCCAGTCAAACTGACAAAAATAACAATTCCAGTTATTTTAGGTCTTTTGTATTTCTAGTTAAATTTTGGAATTGGCTTATTGACATGTACAAAAATATCTGTTGGGATTTTGATTGAGCTTGCATTTCCATCTTAGCAATATTGATTCAAAATACATGAAACAATTCTCTCCATTTGTTTAGGTCTTCTTTAAATTATTTTAACCATGGTTTGTGGCCTCAGTAGTTTTCACGTATTTGTTAGATTAGTTCTTTGGTTCACATTTTTGGATGCTACTTTAAATTGAATTATTAATTTAGTTTTAGTTTGAGGGTTTCATTGCTATTATATACATGTACTATTGATCTTTGTTTATTGACTTTATTTCCTATAGCCTTGTTAAACTCATTAGTTTATGTATCTTTTTATAGATTTATTAGGATATTCATTCCTCATATACTACCATATCATTTGAGCATAATAGTTTGATGTATTCATTTCCAATCTGTGTAACTACTATTTCTTTTTATTCTTATATTGCATTGACTGGAATCTTCAGTATAATATTGAATAGAAGGAGAGGAAGCCTTGTTTTGTTATTCCTGTTCTTAGGGCTGAAATGTCCAAACTTTTAACACTAAATATGATGTTAGTTTTAAATTTTTCTTGAATGTACTTGGAGAAATTTCTCTTGTATTCTTTGCTTGAGAGTTACTTACATTTTATTTTGTATGATTTGCATGAATTGCAGGAATATTTTTCAATAAAATTCATATATGTAATAAAACACTCATGTAGTATTTTTAAAATTCAAGAAAATGAAATATATAAAGTAAATGATGTATAGTATCAATTTAAATGCTTTAATAGTTCTACACATTCAAAATTTGGAACAAAATAAACAAAGGGTCCTAAAGCTAAACTCTTAAAGAGACCTTCTTGGTGTGGAGGGGGCTCTGAACCATCCCACTAAATTCTCTTCTCCTAAGAGTGATTGTCTTACTTTAAACAAAACCATCACCAGTGTTTCAGTCAGTATTATGCTGACAATGCAACCTAGAGGAAGGAAGATTTATTTGTTCATGATGCTGGAGACTTTGGGGGTTTGCTCCATTCCATGCCAAGTTAGGTCTGCAGAGGGCATGCATGGTGGCAGGAAGCAGAGAGAGAACAACACAAATTCTCTGCTCTCATATCATGCAGGCTAGAAACAAGAGAGAGCAAAGAGAAGAGGGAACATATGTAATCTCTGAGGACATATCCCCAAGGGCCTCTCCTTAGCATCCAAGCTCTGCCTCCAACATGGCTGCCTTGTTTCCATGAGGTCTAGGGGAACGCTTTAAATTAAAACCATAATGACCACCACTACCACTACTGGCATCATCTGGAGCACCTTCCCATACTGCTTTGCTGGGATCCAAGACACAGTGCTTTGGCTTTGAAACTCTCAAAGTAAAGCACCCTTGCCTTTGTTTTGCCTTTGCAAAGCTGAGCATCCATGGGGATTTTTAGGAAACCTCAAGAAATACTAAGAACGATATTGTCATTTTACCATTCTCAACACAGTTCTGCCTCCATGAAATTCTGACCTTTCATACAGGAAAGGAGAGGTTCCTTCTATGTGCTTTCTCCCTCCCAAGACCAAATTCAGCCTGAAGGATGGTTTTTTTTTCTTGAGAAGTGAGGTTGTGAGTGATCTTCCTCTGTGGTGGGATGCCCACACAGATTTTCATCAGCTAGGCCCAGGACCTTCACTATTCCCAGTGGCCATAGTTCTCAAATAATAGTTCATATACAGTACAAACAGCAGAGAGTTTATTCACATTCAGTGTGTCATGAGGAACTCTAGAATGGAATCCATTTCAAAATCCTTTCTCTTGCACAAAGGGAAATTGAAATTTGATTATTGACTTGCTGGCAGGTAGAATACATGACCTGGATAAGAATGACAAATTACCATTTATAAATTATTTTGATATATTTTCTGTATGTATACAAATTCAATAAAGAAGCTATGAGGAACTGGGAGCAGTGGTGCACGCCTGTAATCCCAGTGCTTGGGAGGATGAGGCAGAAGGATTACAAGTTCCAGGTCAGCTTTGGCAACTTAGCAAAATCCTGTTTCAAAATAAAAAATAAAAGGAGCTAAGAGTGTAACAGCAGTAGAAAGCCCCTGGGTTCAATCCCCAGTACCACAGGGAACAAAAACAAACGAACAAAAAGAAATTACAAGGAAATAACTTGGACTGACTTGGGCTTTGGAGAATCAATTTATAGATGACTGCCAGTTACTATTGGCTTCTATTTGGTTGAGAGTTGATTTTTCTGACTTAGCTCATTCAAATGTACCCTCATAGAAGCAGCTAGAATAATGCTCAACCAAATACCTGGACAATCTGTGACCCGGTGAAGCTCACACATAGAATTAACATCTTCTAAGGGAGAATACTCTTATCCTTTGACACCAGGCAATATGCACAATGGTCACAAAATCTGAGTTCATGCATTTTATCAGAAGGAAACCCTTCGGCCTGTGCTGTCTGCTCCCTTCTCTCTAGACTCATATGATGGTGATTCTGCTTTCTCTTTTCTTTACTGAATAATAAATCAGATTCTGACTGGTTGTTTTCATCTGGCACTGCCTGTATTGCCCTGATATGATGCTGATCTCCTGCTTTGCTTTGTTGTTCCTTGTGTCTCTGGAGACCTAAGCAAAAACTTACTTTTAAATTTCCCTGACCAAGGCAGGGGTACAGAATAGGAGGAATGGACTGCTGTTAGTACAGAGGGATTTACAGATGACTTAACAAATAACTTCTTAAGGCCAATTTTTTTTTTATCATGAGGATATAAGTTGTAGGAGGTTGGATCTAGCTTCCTGAGAATCCTGTTTTTATCACATCCTTTTCTTTTGCCCCTACTCAGTTAGCATTTTACATTGTGTTGGAAGATTGTTATATACTTCAGATACAATTGAAAGTAGAAGCAATGTTTCTTCTGCCTCTCTGTTTCCATTTCTAAATACCTATGTCTGTTGTTCTATCCTGCACCTGATCTCATCCCTCTTCTGCAGTTCATGGCTAAGTTTGAACACTGTGGTACAGCAGCAGGTCATGTGATCTCCCAGGCTCCAGACATACCCCTTGTTCCTTACTTTGTCTTCATTAACATATAACTGTGTTATTCCTTCAGGGTACTGTCTCCAGATGTGCCACTGGCAAATTAATTTCAAAGTGTTAATTGCATATAACAGCTCTGCAACCTTCTTATAGGATGTTCATGGTTTATATCTGTCTGCAACCTGGCTTTACCTGTTGGCACATATATTCCTTTTATTTCAAATGTAGAAAGTGTGTTCCATTTGTGTAGTGTGTATGAATGGGAGTCTCTCCCTCAATATCCCTCCTCCCTCTCTTAAACTTCTCATCTGTTATTCTTAGCTCGTATCCCAGGAATGGGGAGGATAAGAGTCAGTTGTGCTCTTTGATGCACTTGATTTGTTCTAGTGAGTTCATCTAGATTTCAGGCAGCTGTCCCCAGAAAATGGAGACAGACTAAGGCATCTCTTTGAGGTAACATCCCTGGAGTGACCATGTCGAGGACCCATTTTCTAGCCAAGGCTGCAGAAAGGCTGCTGGCTGGACCTCCCAGCTCTGCTCTGGAGGATGTAGTTCCCCTGTTGCTGTATTTAGTTTTTGTGCTTTTAATTGCTATAATTGCTGTTGTTAACACCATCTCTGGCTTGTTGTTTTAATATTACTGGTTTCATATATTGAAGAGAGATTTTCTTGTGTTTTGATTATTTTCTCAAATTAAATCTTCTTATACTTTGGATTGGGAAATGTAGCTCGGGGGTAGAATGCCCCTGGGTTCAAACCTCAGTAACACATGCATGAATGCATGCACACACACACACAATCAAAAGTTACAAACTAAAAAGGTGGTATATAGTAGCCAGGGCAGTTTTGGGAAGATAACCTGAATCAGATAAACAGAAGGTCCAGGCACCAAAGCCATTTTTCTTGGGGGCATTTGTCTACACTGTACACTTGGACTTTATTTGTAACTTTGTGGAACAAGAGGGACAGAAGTCAAGGTCCAAGCTTGGCCCATTGGGCACTCTCAAGAGATTTGTCTGCATATTGATCTGGGGTCATTAAGTGTTATGCCATTGGAATGAAGTAAGGGCAAGAACTTATCTGTTATTAGGATTGTAAGTAAGTTAAAAGATACCCAGATAAATTTATATTTCAGTTAAAAAATGGAAAAAATTTTTAATATAATAATGCCCTGTACAATATTTGCAATGTACTTGTAGTTTAAAAATATTTTAAGCTAAAATTAAAATTTAAGTGGATAGTCCTTATTTCCATAAAACAAATCTGGCAAATATACCCATGAACCTCAGCCCAAACCTCGAACTACAAAGAAGGTGTCCCTCCTTTGAGTGGAACAGAAAAGGAAAAAAAATACCACTGTTAGGATTCTGTGACCATAGGTTTCATTGGTAGTTTGATCAAGGAGCCTCTACCCATGAACTTGAGTGTTAATCCAAAACACCTGGGCTCCTTCTGGGATACAGAAATACATACAGCATCCCACCAGAGGGAAGGGGCATCATCAATCTTGGTCACCAAGAACCCTCACAAATAATTGTTCAAGAGTAATGGTCAGCAAATTATCAAAGAATACCAGGCACTCAAGAAAACAAGGCGACATGAATAAGAACTAGTGGAAAGGACAGACAGTGCAATAGCCTGATGCACTGGTCAAATACTGGAATTATCATGCACGGATTTTAAAGAACTCAGCTCACCATATTTAAAGGAAAATTGATGATCTTTAACATATTTTCACAGTGACTCAATTTTTTAAAAAAGTACCAAATATAACTTCTTTAAAAATACAGCAAGCAGAATTAAAAGCTGTCAGACAGTAGACTGGACTTAGCAGAAAAGATAATTAGTAAAATTGAAATCAGGTTAGAAGATAATTAAATTTAGCATAAAACTCATATGTATCCTCATTTACTCATCAATTTGCCTCTCAAAAAAATCAGACAAATTTGAAACAGTCATATTTCTGCCAAATAACAACATATATTCAATCTTAACAAAAAAGGGGTTTCTAGTTGAGTGATTTCCAGAGTTAGCCACATAACATTAGAGAAGGAAAAAAGCATGAGGCAAATAGTTTAGAGAGTTGGAGGAAACTTATAATTTTTGAGTGGTGTGATCCTTGACCTAAAAAGACAAGGGACTCTGCTGAACCACATTATAACATGAGACTGGAATAAAATGACTGGTTGTAAGTAAACTATCTTGAAATAAAAATATTCAAAACAACCAATTAGGAAATATTATATAAAATTATATTAATAGGATATTTATGAGAACTACTTATATATTTCATGTTTTGGTGAAGAGTAAGTAATACAAATATTAATGTTTTATAAGTGAATTTATATCCTTATAAAATATTAACCAAAATTCAAGTTTTAATTAAAATTAAGTATATGTACTAATAATATTTAATTCTGAATTAAATGTATATTTATAGATAGACATATACATACATATTGAACATTCCTACAGAAATATATGTAATTTAATATATAATACAAGAGATCTTTCAAATCGACAGAGAACTATTTAGTTTGCCTTTAAATGGTCTTGACACAACTGACAAGGTATTTGGGAAAAAATTATTTCCTTCCCTTGCACTTTTACATATATGAATTAGTTGTTTTGCATTTTTATTATTTTAACACGTTATATCAAATGTGTTTAAAACCTCAGGGTGTGGGAGAACTTTCTAAGCATGTCACAAAAAGTCAGAAAAAATAGATTATTTGTAAATGCTACTATACAATAATTTTATAAGTCAGAAATGAAAGGTGAAAATATCTGGCATGATGAAAGATTGCTAAAGGCCCTTTTTAATTAGCAAGAGATATACCTGTCAACAGAATTCTTTTAAAAAGAAGAAATGGAAGTACTCTGAAGAGTATGAAAATCATATTCAATTACTAGTAATCAAATCAAAACATCTAATAAACTGGCAAAATAAAAAAGGTTGGGATGGCGTCAGTGTTGGGCTATGGCCATTCTTACTCATGTGGTGACAGAACCTGTTTGGGAGTTACTTAGGTGAAAAGCATCAAAGTGTAAATATGGACAAACTGTGCTCCAGAGAACCTACTTCTTGGAAGCCAAATTCTATAGGAATACCTAAAGGCATGTACAAAAACTATGTGCACATATAGTTGCAGCCAAATTATTTATTACATGAAAAGCCAAAAACAAATCCACCACTGATACTATAGAATCACTAGAATAAATTAGGAAAATATTTAAAATATTTTTTCAACTCCCATTATACAACGTTTAATATGAAAATCAGGTTATCAAAAATTGTTAAAGTAAAATCATATGTTCTCCCTAATATGTGGAAACTAGGGAGAAATTTGGTCATAAGAGGGATTCTAGATGAAGAAGGAGAAACTTTAGATGAGCAAGAAGGTGACTTAACTGAAAGTGATGGGGGTGAGGGAAACACCCTAATGCATATTGTGTACTTTCACAAGCATATCAAAGTTAATACTAAACTGAACCTGAGAAGGAGCGAAGGGGGAGGGAATGTGGCGGGAATTGGGGAAGGGTCATATGAGAGATGTATGTCTCTACCAATTTGTATCTAACAAAGATGTATGATTACGATGCAGTGATTAAAAAAAATTGTTAGCATTCAATTTTTTTAGAAAATATTAATACCTGTGCATGCATATCCAAGACTATAAAAATGTCTGGATGAAACATCAAAGGGTTATTAATACTCAGGCAATGAGATTTTTTTGTATTTTTCTTCTTTTATACTTGATTATATTTTCCCCACAGTAAGCATGTCTTGCTTTTATATTGAGTAGAAAAAAATTGAGTTAAATAGTAAAGCAGGAAATTAGAATTAGGGCCTTAGGAAATAGGCTATAGTTATCTGGAAAATTGCTATGCCAGAACTCTGTTCTCTGGTAGTGGTTCAATTGATAGAGCACTACTGTATCTTGAATATATAGAACCACTTGCTAAAATGTAAAGAAAATGTGCTTATAAGGACTATTTTCTAGTACATATAAAGCTTACTTCTCTCAAAATATTTCTTGCTTTTTCTCTTAGGAGAATTACTTCAATTAAAAACCTCCAGACAAGGCCCTGGATTAGAGAGGTTGACTCTCAGAACCCTTTGCATATTCTTCTCCTGGAGTGTATTTAACTACCAAAGTAACATGTCAAGGTTCCTATCAAATTTTGTTGTGTTTGTGTCTCTCTATCCCACTGAAATACCACCTCCTTATCTAATAAATGAATAAGCAATAAAATATATAAAAATTTCCACTGTACTCTATCTTTCTGTATTAAAGCATTCTTCTTGAAGATTATTTGTCTAGGGAAATGAGTCAGCCTCCTCACAGAACAAAGTAGTCTTCTTTGTTTTTGCACATCAAAGTAGAATTTTTAAAGTTTTAAAGTCCATAGCTAGATAATAGGCTAAAACCAATACTTTTGATTTGTAGTTGCCAGGTTGTTTATTCCATTAGTTTCAACTTCTAATCCTTCTTGCATAGATGAAAGACCCTCCTACTTCTTAGAAAGTAAATATATGACCCTAAAGGAGTATGGTTTTATGACTCTAGAAAGTTTGCTTGACCAGGCTATGTTAAGAATGTGGGCTATACGTGTAAAATGAAGAAGTGGTGCTCTTTGTGATCTGACAATGATTGATTTCTCAAAAATGTCTATGTAACCCTGTTGTACTCAAGAAATATATAAAAAATTCCATGCCGAAAATATAAATAAAAAATAAAAGCCGGGCGTGGTGGCACACACTTGTAATCCCAGCATTTGGGAGGCTGAGACCGGAGGATCCGGGTTCACGGCCAGCCTCATCTACCTAGTGAGGCACTCTGCAACTTAGTGAGACTCGGTTTCAAAATAAAGAATAAAAAATAGGGCTCGGAGGTAGAATGCCCCTGAGTTCAATCCCCAGACCCGCAATAAATAAATAAATAAATAAATAAATAAATAAATAAATAAATAAATAAATAAATAAATAAATTAAAACACACACACACAAAAGAAAAATTAAAAAAAAAAAGCTGGGGGTTTTATGCTAAAAACTAAGGCAGAAGCAATGGAACTTGTAGATTTCTAGACATTGTAGTGTAGCAAAGCAGTTAATTATAAAACTTTTCCTTAATACTAGGTGTAAAATGTTAACTGTTAAATATTACATATAGAATTTTCCTGCTTAAGAGGACCAAGCCAGTTATACAGTGGCACATGCCTATAATCCCTGTATTTGGGAGGTGGAAACAGGAGAATCCCAGGTTTGAGGCCAGAATTAACAACTTAGTGAGACTCTGTTTCATAATAATAATAATGGATTAAAGCCATTTCTGGAACTGAAGAGGAAAGGGAAACTGATGAAAGCCCAATGTCCTGGCTCCTCTCCTCTAAGTCACTGTCATGAGATGTCTTCCTCTGCTCTGATGGGTCACAGGTGAGCCAGAATTCTGGTTTCCTGAGCCTGTAGGGCCTGGTCAGAGAGCACAGTGTCTAGATACCTCCAAGTTTGGGACCTCTGACTATAAATAACCTCATTAATTTACTCCATGTGATTATTCTCAATGAGTCACAAAGGTTCAGAAAAATTGGGAAACACTGTATCAGTAAAAAAAAAAAAAAAAATAAGCATGAACCAGGACAATTATGTGGCTTAGTTGCATAAAAGTTTTATCTATCAATACTGTGTCACTCTGGCTAATATCTGTATCATATGGGATAATTACACAAATTTATAGACTCTTAGTTCTATTCAGGGATGAAAGGATTGAATTGAGCTAAGAATTCTTGTATTTTAAAAATAAAACAAAAATCTCAGGTGAGTGGATGCCTTATCCTGCTGAGCACTCTTGAATTCAACTCCCTAGAGATCAATTTCCATCCAATTTACCTAAAAATGAGCTCATTTTTCTTTTTAATCTGAAAGAATCCACAGAGATATTTAGAAGGGGATTTTTTACACAGCACTCAAGTGAACATTTTACTTAAAAGGGTCATGAAATGAAGACCCTGTTCTTTGTCCTCATCTTGTTCAGGAAAGGGTCACTCTAGTCCTCTGTTTTGCAGATAGAAGCCCTGGCTTGAGTGTTTCAGCCAGGGAGCTACAGACTCCTTGGCAGCAGTGTGGAAATTCACAGTGACAGGAGGAGAATCACAGGAAGTGTAATGGCTACTGTGCTTGCCCTGGATAAGTTCATTCCCCTGCAAAAGTGTCATTCGCCAGCACATCAAAAGTGCTTCTGAAGTTTGTTTTCCTGCCACTCTATGAGTGAATTCTTTAATGGCATGGAAGAGAACGCACCATGGATTTCTAATAGCAAGATTAAAAAGTTATTTGCCTTAGCACAGTTGGCAGGAAATAGGGATCAATAACCAAGATATGGTTTGCAGTTTTCTGAGGATAGATGCCCTTCCTTAAAATAACAAAAACTTAATCTAAAAATCCATAAAACACAAAACATGACTCTTCCTCTATTTTTTTTCCTAATTTGTTGAGGGCTTAACTCAAAACTTTTTCCATATGTGACATCTCTGACTTCCTTAGTTCACACTGATTTCTCCTTGTTTCAATTTGCACCTATGGCATGCAGGCTATATACTCCCACCTCTAGAGGCGCTATTTACATCATGTATGTTGCATATGATATGTGTATATTTATCATACATTAAAGATAGCTGTAAGATGTTCTGTGGGAGGGGCATGGGTTTCTAATTTGTACAATGGTAAGATATGAGGTAGCAGTGGGACTGCTTTAGTCTAATCTTTTATAGTACTTTCAGTTTAGGCAACATAATACCATTATACATCATTTAAATTCACTATATTTATATGTTTCTTTTTCCACTGTAAATGTGAGCTTCTCATATTAGACATTTAAATTACGTATTTATTTTTATTCCATCACAAGTACAAGGTAGCTGTACAAAAGACCAGTA
Source organism: Graphiurus murinus (assembly GCA_004027655.1). Taxonomy (NCBI): domain Eukaryota; kingdom Metazoa; phylum Chordata; class Mammalia; order Rodentia; family Gliridae; genus Graphiurus; species Graphiurus murinus. The sequence continues at coordinate 19,671 of PVLC010018438.1, read as the reverse complement.
AACTGAGTTGTAGGCACATAGAATAGTAAGTGCAGAAGAGGCATTCATCATTCATAACACCCAGGCACAAACTGGAGGATCTTCTGAGACCAAGCAAAGTGAGAAATTATTTGGATAAGATTTTTACTTCTTTTTGACTTATACTTACAAAGTAATGGAAATTTAATTTTTGGACTTTATTTTTTCCATATTTTTCACGTTTTGGACAGTAAGCTGATGTATCAATTAGGAAATGCCTCTGGTTCCACATACCAGATATTCCAGCTCATTAACTTAATAAAACAGAGACCTGCTTTTGTTGTGTCTTAAAGACAAGGGTGTGTGTGGATTGTTTGTTATTTAAGGAACATGGCTCCTTTTCTGCATTGTTATCTGTACTATGTGGTTTTTCCTTTCACAGTTGCAATATGGCTGCTGTAGCACTGAGTATCATGTTGTAATCCAACAGGAAAATAAGAAAGGAAAGTAAACAATGAGTTGGTCTTTTTTTATGATGAGACAGTTTATTAACTCAAAGGAAGATCAGTATGTGGTACTACATTAAACTGAAGAGCTTCTGTGCAGCAAAGAAAACTATCAACAGAGAGCCCACAAAGAAAATGTTTACCAACTACTCCTCCAATAGAGGACTAATATCCAGAATATACAGAGAACTCAAGAAACTCACAGCTAAGAAAACAACCCAATCAAAAAATGGGCAAGTGAGCTGGGCATGATGGTGCACACTTGTAATCCCAGTACTTGGGAGGCTGAGACAGGGAGGTTCATAGCAGCCTCAGCTACTTAGTGAGGCCTTCTGCAACTTAGTGAGACCCTGTTCTAAAATAAAGAATAAAAAATAGGGTTGAGGGATAGCTCAGAGGTGGAATCCTCCTGCATTCAATCCCCAGTATCGAAAAAAAAAAAAAAAAAAGGCAAGTGATCTTGCCTATTCTTCACAAAAGAAGAAATACAAGTGGTCAATAAACGTATGAGGAAATGTTCAACACCATTAGCAATCAGAGAGATGCAAATCAAAACTATCCTGAGATTTCACCTAACCCAAATTAGAATGGCAATCACCAAAAACACAAAACAACAAATGCTGGTGAGAGTGTAGAGAAGTGGGAACCCTAATATATTGTTGATGGAATTGCAGATTAGTGTAACCACTTTGGAAAACAGTATGGAGTATTCTCAGATGAATGGGAATGGGCCTACCATATGATCGAGCAATGCCACTTCTGGGTACCTACCCCAAATAATGGAAACCAAACTATCAGACCAATGCAAGTGTATTTATGTTTATAACCACACAATTCACAATTGCCAAATTATGGAAACAGCCAAGATGTCCATCAAGAGATGAATGGATTACAAAACAATGGGATATGATCACAATGGAATATTACTCGGCCATAAAGAAGAACAAAATCATGCTATTTTTTTATTCGTGCGTTGTAAGCATACATCTTGGGTGCATTGTAATCATACATCTTTGTGAGGTACAAGCTGGTAGAGGCATACATGCACACATCTCTCATTTAACCCTACCCTCCTCCAATTCCCTCCCCATTCCCTTCCCCCACCTTCCTTTTCATGTTCAGTTTAGTGGTTGAGTTTGATATGTTTGTGAATGTACATCATGTGCATTAGGGTGTTTCTCCCCATCTACATTCAGTTAAGTCACCTTCTTTGCTCATCTAAGGTTTCTCTTTCTTCATCTAAAGTTCCTCTTATGACCCACTTTCTCTCTAGTTTCCACATATTAGGAAGAGCATATGATTTTTTACTTTTTGTGACTGACTCATCTCACATAACATAATGTTTTCCAATTCCATCCATTTCCCTGCAAATGACATGATTTTGTTCTTCTTTACGGCTGAGTAAAATTCTATTGTGTACATATCCCATAGTTTTGAATTGACTCTTGTGCATGGTGAGAAAGTGGGGTTTTTCCCCCATTTTTCTGCATATGGTTAACCAGTTTTGCCAACACCATTTGTTGCAGAGGCTATCTTTTTTCAGTGTATGTTTTTGTCTCCTTTGTCAAAAATCAATTGAAAGTGGGTGAATTTGTTTCTGAGTCTTCTATTCTGCTCCATTGGTCAATGTGTCTGTTTCTGTGCCAATACCATGCTGTTTTTTTTTTCTGTGAATATCTTGAAACAGAGTCTCGCTAAGTTGCTGAGGCTGATCTTGAAACCACGATCCTCTTATCTCAGCATCCCAAGTATGGGGATTACAAGTGTGTGCCACCATGTTCTGTTTGAGTTGGCCCTTTTTGAAGGAGTGTCCCCAAAATTTTCTTTCAAAATCCTTCACTTAAATTTTATTGCCAAAGTCTATATCATATGGCCAACACTTTCTGTAAGAGAGTTTCATAAATATTTTAAATTATACATATTTGAGTTCTGTTGAGAAGCAAGTAAGGGAAATGGATATTGAGGAGATACTGTCTATTATATTTGACATTGTACTTTTTAGTTTATTTTAGGGTGTCTTTTGCTGTTATTCTCCCAACCATATTTAAATATTGGTTGGACTAGAGACCTATCTACAGGAAATTTGAATGACTGGGACTTGAAAGAGCTGCAACAGGAGAGAAAAGTGAGCTCAATCATGGAACAAGTATGAAGGTTATAATGTAGGCAGGGCTGGTCCATTCAGGAAACATTGCATGTCTATCTAACATACCTTCAACTGCTGCTCTATTGGTGGGAAGATCAAGAGTCAGTGGCAGTTTCTCATGTTCTACTCAGTTTTCAGCTCAGTCAAGGAGGCCATTGGGATCTGGAGCTGATACACAACTGACCAGTGGAAATCAACAGAGTGAGACTGATTGTAATTAAGATGTAAAAGCTTATTTTAGTACATACAGATTTTATTCAACCATTTTATTTTTACATAGGCAAATTGCCTTATTTCTCTGTATTTGTAAATTCCTGTAATGGAAAATTTCAAATAAACACAAAAATAGAGAGCACGATGAACCTTTATGTGTCCATGACTCAGCATTGACAGTTATGAAGTCATGGCTAACCCCATTTCTTGTTATAGTAATACCTCTTCTTTCCCTCAAATTATTTTGAAACCAATTTATGAAAGCTTACCACTTAGCACAAATATTTTATTATGCATCTTTAAAATATAAAATAAATCAGACTCTATTTACATTTCCCCAATTTCTAATTTTTCCCAGGTTTTTAAAACAAGGATGCAAATAAGAAATGTACGTTGTAATTCATTGCTATATCTCTTAATCTAGAGAGTCTCCTCCCCCTCTGTTTTTCTTTTAATTTTATTTGCTGTAAGAGCCAGGTTTAATAGCATTTCCCACCATCTGCATTTGGCTGCTTGCATCTTTGTGGTGTCATTGAACATGTTTCTCTGTGTCTTGTACATCCTACAAATAGATTACTAGAACTTAAAGCTTGATCCAATTTGGGTTCAAATTTAATTATTTTCATTTTCAAGGAAATGCAGTCATTTATAATGGTAAACATAACTTTTTTTTTCCTGCTTAAAATGTTCTTTGTAGATAACACCTTCTTCAAAGTGTCCCACAGGTTTTGGTATGTTGTGTCTCTATTTTCATTTAGTCCTAGGATTTTTTTTTTTAATTTCTCTCATTATTTCTTCTATGGTCCAGTCCTCATTCAAAAGTACATCATTCAATCTTCATGTATTTATGTAATTTCTTTCTTTCTTTCTTTCTTTTTTTTTTTTTTTGCGGTACTGGGGATTGAACTCAGAGGCATTCTACCTCCGAGCTATACCCCCAGCCCTATTTTTTATTCTTTATTTTGAAACCAAGTCTCACTAAGTTGCAGAGTGCCTCACTAGGTAGCTGAGGCTGGCCGCGAACCCGGATCCTCCAGTCTCAGCCTCCCGAATGCTGGGATTACAAGCGTGCGCCACCACGCCTGGCTTATGTAATTTCTTTCTTTCTTTTTTATTATTGTTGTTTTTATGGTGCTGGGTCTCTGACTTACACTCCTAGCACTTTTTATTTTTTGTTTTGAAACAAGGTCATGTTAGGTTGCTGAGAGCCTTGCTAAGCTCATGAGGCTAGCTTTGAACTGCAAATCTCCTTTCTCAGCCTCCCACCATGCTTAGCTTCCCTGTTGTTAATTTCTACTTTCATTCCATTCTGATCTGAAAAGATGAAATGAATTATATTATAATTTTTGAATGTGCTGTACTTGCTTATCTTTCTTTTCTTTTTTTTCTTTTTCTTTTCTTGTCTTTTCTTTTCTTTCTTTTTTTTTTTTTTTTTTTGCAGCTAACACCTTCAAACTCACTGTCAAAGAAAAATACCTTGAAGGAAAGAATAAACATCACAATTCTCAAACAACTTGAAACTTAATGTCCATGTAATTTAACTTTACTGTTGGATTTAGCTTTATTCTGCATCATACTCAACAGATATTTACTTAACCATACCAACATTACTATGATAAGATATCCACCCCTCAACTTGGGGTCTCCTGACTCATTGCCACCACTAATATTAAGAAGCTTTTCTTTCTTCTGTATGATTTTATTATGGCTAGCTACATATTTTTCTACAGATTAATTTAGCCCATACTTACATATAATTAATTCCAAAATGAATGATAGTTGCCTTTGTCAAGTTAAAATTTTTCTGTATTAGCCTATGGATACATCATTTAGTTTTATAAAAACCAACCATAAAATATGACTCCTTATGAAAAATAAATAAGCGCTCATCTAACTTGCTTCAATCCAAATCACTTGCAAGTCTCCAACTCTATGCTAAGTTGGTTTTAAATTGGGTCACTCTCAAACTTTCCCTCTTGAGTTCTCAGTTCTTTCCCTTGCTGACCTATTATTTTCCCACACACTTAGCGAGAAGGTCAATGTGATCATGATTTAGACCTGAATTACCATAAATTATCAATTTATGAGTTCACAATTCATTCATCTTACCTATATATAGTTATTTTAAAATGACACATACTTGTAATTTTTTCCAGTTATAATTTGAACCACTTTATGGCAATAGTCTGAAGCCCCCTTTTTTTTAAAACCAAGGAACATTTTAAAATTCTATTTTACTTAAGGTAACTGCTTTGTAGAAGGCCTCTGTGTTAATAAAAAGTCAAGGCTGAGCAGCTGTACTTGAAGTAGGGAGTGGAGCCCTCATCCCTGTCCTTTTGACCCCTCTGGCCCCTCTCTCACTAATCTGAGTGATTCACTTAATTCAGAAAGCTCACTGGAAACCATATGGAAAATAAAGCCTTATGATATCCTGGGCCCCATGTGTCTCCATTATTCATGGAGGGCCCCATGGGAATAAATGAATAGTGCAGCTAGAGGTGCTGGTGACAGGGATCAGTCAGTGAGAGACTCAAGTACTTAAGACTTTTTGTCTTGGGTTCATATCTATCCCTATCTTCCTCCTAAATATTTCCTTCACAGGAAAAAACAAAAACAAAAAACAAAACATAACAAAAAAACCCTCATATTGATATCTAGTTTGGTGTGTGTGTGTGTGTGTGTGTGTGTGTGTGTGTGTGTGTGTTTGTTACTGAGAATTAAACCCAGGAACATTCAACCTCTAAGTTACAACCCCAGTCCTATTTATTTATTTATTTATTTTGAAACAGGGTCTTGACAAGTTGCTGAGGGTCTCGCCAAGTTGCTTAGGTTAGCCTTGAACATGCAGTCCTCCTGTCTTAGCCTTTCAAGTACTAGGATCACATGCATGTATCATCATAACAGGCTTGATATCTGGTTTTTAACCTCAGCTCTGGAGTTAATTATGAAATGTAAATTTGAGTTTGTAAATCTTCTGAGATATTTTATGTAAATTTAAAAATTAGCTGTGATTCAGGAATTCTTATTTAGTGAACTGTTTTGAACACTCTTAAATATATTCATCCTGTAATACTCTAGAGAAAATCTCTGTACCTGGTTGTCACCATGCATTGTGAGTTTAAATATCCATCAGGAATCTTTTGGACAGCAGACCCAAATTAAATTAAGTGATTTTTCTAATTGTGGAAGAAATGCAGAGCACTTTATGTAACCAATGAATTGTAACTGAAAAAGGATAATTAAGTTTGGAGTTCATCATCTAAAATTGAACTGGTAAACTTATATTCCCCACAATGTGAATTTAACATATTTTGGGTTCCGGCCTTCTTTATTTACATGGCTACTCACCTTCCTTTTTATTTTATGTTTCTCATTTGTCTATTGGATTCTTGTCTCTTAATTTACCAAGAATACAAATTTCTAATAAGCCTTACCTTTAGTTCACAGTGTTTTGACATAGGACTCTTTTGAGTTCCTTATAGATAATCAGATCTAATTTAAACTCTTTAGCTCAACATTCAAGGTGGCGCCAATGGGCCTTACATACGGATCTCAGCGTCCTTCATCATGAACCTAACTTTCCATGTAGGTTAACAGTGTTCCAGAAACAACATTCAAGATGTTTAATAATGGGTGTAGCATGGGTGCTGACCAAGAAGAACAGATATCAGTCATAAGTTAGATCATTCCTGGAAGCCCCAAGATGCCGGGGTAGCCCAGATAGTTGCATGGTGTCTGGGTATGCCAGATAGAGCAGGAATACTTCAGTATTTTAACAACTAGTGTGATAGATGAAACTGTTAGCCTACCTGAGTATTACTTTAGCTGAAAAGAGCTTTGACTTTTTGGGATGGCCTATTTCAATTTCTGATAGAGGCAGCGGTTTAAATGCCCAGGATTTTTATTGTTCCTACATAGGACTATTTTTAACAGGCATTCTAGTTCCAGAGACCCCATAGGGTTAGCTAAAATTGTCATTTGGCCTGAAGTGTTGCTTGATCTCTCACTCTGCCCAATCCTGCTTCCTTTCTATTCCACATAGGATCTCCAGGGCCCAGCATATAAATGACTTGCCTGCTGAACCCTATCTGACTCTGCTCCCCAGAGAATCCAGCCTGAGAAGAACAGTAGAGAAAAGCAATACTTACATAATATTTGGAGTGGATGTGATCATGTGCATGTTTTTTAAAGAAAGGAGCAGGGTAAAAACAAGTGCTCCATGGACATTTTTTTTTTCAATAGACAATTCAGTTTTCTTGCAATAAAGTGTATTTTACAAAAGTGGCTTACTATTTGTTGTCTGCTGGCCACGCAATCATCTCTGCTGATCTCTTCAACTTTGTACTTATAGTAGAAGAACATTTAAGATAAAAGACCTTACTGACAAAACTTGATATTCTTATTCATGACTATAGACAGTGGGTGTTGTTTGGTGAAAACAAAACAAAACAAAACAAAAAAACCAACCAAACAAAAAAAAACTTTATTCCTGAGAATCCTTCTAGTTGATTTTTGGAAGAACCAGTAATTGTGGCATCTTAGCTTACTCACATTAAATTTAGTAAATTCTGTCATCTTCGGTAAATGCATATATTCTGAAAGACATCTTTCTTGGGATTATCAAAATTTTAAATATAAAAAAAAGTACAATCTGGCTGGCTTTTAAAGAAGAGAGGTGATATTATCTAAGTAGGGGGTCTTCATTTGAAGACTTGGGTGGGGTTCTTTTGGCATTAATTGCAGAGAATAAGCAACATCCTTGAGCCATGGGAAGGAGAACGAGAAGGGGAAGAAGGAAACAAGTCTTCTAGTCATGAGTTCGTTGAGGGCCAGACTGAGAGACTTAGTAAAGGACCCAAAAAGTAAAAACATGTGATACAAGCTGGCAAAGGTAGATATTATCAGCTACAGCTTCTTGAGATGGAGATGCATTGCTCAGAAAGACTCTGTGCTTGATTTAATGCTCACCACAATGTTAAAATTCTTAATAATTTCTAAGAGAGGAGTGCCATATTTTCATTTTGAACTAGGCTTCATTAATTATATGGGTGTTCTTGGATATAATATCACAATGATGGTTTTGTTTTGGGAATGAAACATTCTGTTTCTCAGAGACAGTGTCCACCAAAGCCACAGTCACCGCCCGCACACTACTCAAAGACCTGAACTATCTCCTGCCAAGAGGCTGTGTGTTATCGTGTGTGTGTGTGTGTGTGTGTGTGTGATACTGGAGACTAACCCAGGGGTGTGTGTGTGTGTGTGTGTGTGTGTGTGTGTGTGTGAGATACTGGAGATTAACCCAGGGGTACTGGCCCCCTGATCCACACTCCCAGCCATGTTTATTTTTTATTTTGAAACAAGGTCTCCCTAAGTTGCTGACCTTGATAAGTTGCTTAGGCTGTCCTTGAACTTGTGATTCTCTTGACTCAGCCTCTTAAGTACTGGGATTACAGGCATGTGTCACCAAGCCCAGTTTGTGTGTTATCATTTAACACACAAATTGCAGAAAGTCTAGTTTTTCTTCCTTTTAAGATGCCAAGGAAAACAAGTAAAGCTTTAATCCTTGTTGTCAAAATGTGAGACTTAACCTTTGCCTGTTTTCTTTAAACAGAAAATATCATCAGTTTCTTTTGGGGTATGGCCAAATGCAATTGTTTCACAACCAAAAACACAATTGTTGAGCTTGCACTATTTGTATTCCTTTCTCAGATTCTAAATGTAGCCCTGTGCTCCTATTGGCTGTCTTGGGCACTGTGCTGTAAGGGACAGTCCATGTTCCCTGGAAGACATATCTTGCCCTGGTCATCATCCAGAGCTTTGCCCACAGTGTGGGTTTGTAACGCCTCACCTCTCTCTAGCACTTCAAGTTTACAAAATGTTTTCATACTATCTAATAAATGTTTCCTGAACTGGACTGGAACATGTTCATAAACATTTTAGAGTCTGAACTTTCAGAAGAAATTCATCTGATTTCCGCTCAAATTACAGCCAAGGTCTATAAAGCAGCACGATTTTCAGACTTCAAAATCATTTATGATATGCTTATTTGCTTTCCACCTATGAAATAGTGTTTTGATGACTGAAAGCCTATGTATCTCCCATTCCTCAGGGCCTTTGAGCTTTAAACAAATGCTGGGGGTTTCTGCTCAGTGACTTCATACTTCAGTAGTAAAAGGTCACTTTTTAGTGGGAGGGAAAGATTCTATTCCCTCTTGGGTTAATTGCCCCAACATCTTCATTCAAATTCTTCTTATTATTTTCCTGGTGAAGTGATTGGAGAAAACAATTCCTTCCCATCTGCCAAGGTGATGTCTTCCCAGAGGCTACTTGGTTACAGGATAATCAAGTTAAGAAAAGAAAGGCTGCTCTCATTCTTTTTTTTTTTTTTTTAAAGACTATGATGTTTGTCATTATAGATACTTAGAGGAGGAAAAAGTTATTCATTCATAGTTTGACAATCTAGCTATCTGAAGCTTGTTGATCTTTCTTGGTATTTTTGTTTTCAGTCCTTATTTTTCTCCTGGCAAAGCTTCCCCTTTGTGTTGCATACCTGTGATTATGTTCTCTCTATATGATTCTGTGTCCTTTTTATTTGTCACTGAGCCATAAAAATTTCTATTTTATAGATTACTAATAACAGTATTGTTATTGACTAAATAAAGTCCATTAGGTAGATCTACCAAGGTTATTGCTCATAGCCTTATTATTGGACACTTCAGTTACTCCAAAATTTTGTTGTTATAAATAATTCTGCAATAATATGCTTTTTTCATAAAGCCTTTCCCCTTCTCTACACACACATTTCAAGTAATTGGCTGAGGCTAGATTCTCCAAAATGGTAATTTGTGACAAAAAATGGCTTTTTGATTGATAATTTACTTTATACTCATTGTCACAGTACTGCATTCCTGAATTATATCTCCAAATACAAAATATGAAAATATCTTCTTTATATCCCACTCTTCAATTCTGAATATATTTTTAACTTATTTTTTTGGTAGGTGAAAAAAAAATCAATAATCTGCAGGGCTTTGTGGTGCACATCTGTAATCCTAGGATTTGGGAGGCAGAAATAGGAGGATCTCAGCTTTGAGACTAGCCTTAGCAACTTAGTGAGGCCCTCCACAACTTAGCAAGACTCTATTTCAAAATAAATAAAAATGTGATGAAGGTGTACTTCAGAGGTAAAATTCCCCTGGATTTATTATAGATTACTAATAACAGTATTGTTATTGACTAAATAAAGTCAATTAGGTCGATCTACCAAGGTTATTACTCATATCCTTATTAGTGGAACTTCAGTTACTCCAAAAATTTGCTGTTATAAATAATTCTGTAATAATATGCCAGTACCAAAAATAAAAAAAATCAAACAACTGAAACAATTAAAAATTCCAGCAAAAACGAAATTATTTGTAAACTTTGCAATAAATGCAATTTTATTTAGCATTAGCCAACTCAACCTTTTTGCTTTTAAACACTTCTATCTACCTCCACAGAGTAGAGTCTGAAAAACAGCAGAAAAGAATCCTCAGTGGTCCTTTGTACATTTTAGGTGGGTAGAAAACAAAGTTCTTGTTGCTTCCTGAAAATTCTTCATGGCAGGGTCTTTGCGTTAGCTTCCCTGCAAAAAGGATGCCGTTGAGTCCTTAGGTTCCTGAATGTGCTCACTCTTCTCCCACTGAGAACTGGAAACTATCCTCCATAGCAGAAATACGTCTGTCCTGCAACTTCTTTTTATCATATAACACAGAAGAAATGAAGAAGTGAGACTAAACAAGTTTCAAGTCTAGTCTTATAAGGGAACTAGAATTTTTTTCCTTTGTGGTACTGGGAATTGAACCCAGGGGCATTCTAACTCTGAGCTATACTCCCCCAACCCTTTTTAAATTTTATTTTTGTTTTGAAACATGATCTTAACAACATTCCTAAGAGTCTCACTACATTGGTGAGGCTGTTCTTGAATCTGCAATACTCCTGTCTCACCCTTCCAAGTACTGGGATTATAGGTGTGTGCTACCATGCCCAGCTTATACCTGGTTCTTTAGAAACATACACTCAGTGGAAGCCAGCTGATATGTGAAAGGCATGACTATCCTGTCAAACCGTGGAGATACCATGCTTGATAGGTAGATAAGGCAGTGTGGAGAGATGCTAACCAACCTGGCACCAACTATTCCAGCTGTTCTAGGCCAGGCATTTGACATGTGAGTGTCAGAGGGTCATCGGACTGCAGCCTTAGTCACCATCTGAACACTCCTGTATGAGACATAACAATTGAGAATCATTCTGTGGATTCCTGTCAACCCTCCTAACCACATGAAATAATGACCAAAATCATCAAAGTTTAATTCCCAAGTTTGTAGGTGATTTGATGGGCATTCATAGACAAGGAGAACAACAATCAAGGTAAAACATAATTTCACCTTCTTCTCTGGAATTTGACCATAAAAATATCAATTGCCTTTCCTCACACCTTGCACAGGAGTACTTGCAGAAGACAGAGATCACATAGATTGTGAGGTGAGACACCTCAGCAGGGTGGAGTATCAAAACATGGTGTTCTTTAGGTTTCCTTGCCTCCACAGGAGAAGGCCACTGTTGTGTAAAAAACAGCTAAGCATGCCCTTGAGGACGCCATAACTCTGCACCCTGGCCAATTGACACCTTTGTTCTGATTGATATATAAACTGGACATAGAAGGTCCAGTGAGCTAATAGGCGGCCACATGTAGACATGTGGATGTGTGTCGATGCCCTATGCAGGAGTCTCCATGTGGAGCTTCCATACACAAAATTGGCCTGTGCTGGAGGCCAGCCCTCCTGCCTTAGCCTACTGCTGCTGGAATAAAATTTGAAGAAATTTCACCTCCCTCCCCCAATACCTTGATTCTTTCTGCTTTTTCAGACAGATCAGATCAAATCCCCAACTTCCCAGCCTTCGTTGCTTGCACAACTACCCCAACACCCTACGTCCCCATCTTCCCTTGTCATGGGTATATTCATAATTACAGTGATGCTAATATTCAGGGTTTAAATCATTACGAGTATTTAAATACTCTTCTTAGCTGACCTTGGTAGTAGACTATGATGACTTCTTTCTTGAACAACTGTTATTTCTCTAATATTTTTATTATATTTTTGTTAATTTTCTTTTTTATATCAGTTGTCTCCCAAATGTGAAGAATAAACAGTATGTTCCATCACAATAAATATTCTATAACTTTCATTTTCTAAAGATTGCTTTCTGAGCTTCTTACCTGCCCTTATTTGCTCTGTTTGCTCTTCTGCCCTTTTAGAGTGATGTAGCCCTGGGTCACTCTTCAGTGTCATCCTGGAGTTGCCTTCTCTCACCTTATTAGATTCCCTGCTGCTTCAGTTCCATATGTTTCTGTTTCTTGGGTTTCTTCTGCAGCAGTATCCTGAAAAAGAATGCCTATGACATAAATTTGGAGAATTTGGAGATAATGGACATAAAAAAAAATCCTTTTTTTTTTATTACCTCCCATTTAAGTGTTTTTTAAGACTGTAGAATCCTAGATCAGAAATTATTTTCTCTCAGGGTTTCAAAGACTGCTCCTTCTCTGTACTCTGGTTTGCAGTATCTTTCATTTCTTGGTGTACAGTACACATGTTTCTTTCCTTCACCTTCAGGTTCTGAAATTTTATACTGCTATGTCATTGGCCGCATCTATTTTCATTGCTTCTTTTGTTTGTGTTGGACAGTGGTCCTTTCTTTTCTGTAAGTATGTCCTTCAGTTCCTGGAAATACACTTATTTATTTTTTTGGATAAAATATATTCATCATTTTTTATTCTTCATTATTTCTGGATCTTCAGTGATTCAGGTATTAGATCTTAAGGGATAGTAACCTGTTCTTATTTTTTAAAACTCTTATCTTATCTTTATCATTATTATTTTGCCATGTGTTTGAGTACATTTTCTCAAAATTATCCCACAAATTTCTCTTCATTATTTCATTTTTATCTTATTTTTAATTTTTTTTTTGCGGTCCTAGGGATTGAATTCAGGGGCATTCTACCTCTGAGCTACACCCCCAGTCCTATTCTTTATTCTTTATTTTGAAAGTGGGTCTCACTAAGTTGTGGAGTGCCTCACTAGGTAGGCCACGAACTAGGCTGGCCACGAACCTGGATCTTCCGGTCTCAGCCTCCCAAATGCTGGGATTACAAGCTTGTGCCATCATGCGTGGCTTCTTTTTAATTTCTTAAACTTCAATTCTATTCTCTAAAAACTATTTTATTTTCTGAATATTTATTTTTATGGTGTGATATTTTCTTGGATAATATCTTCTTGACATTGAAGATAATAATAATTGTTTGTATAAGAAGTTTTCTTCTGTTTTCACAGTCTCCGTGCCTTTCAAGTTTCTTCCTCTCTATTTGGTTTAACCTCTATCTATCTTAAAGTGCCTGAGATATATTGGAATTCTAGCTCATAGCCTAATCATACCTAAGAGAAGGCCATCAAAACCGAAGGCTTTTTGTCCAGGCAAGGGATGTTTTGACTGTGGTTCTTGCTGAGATTGATTTAACTGGGGTCTTTCATTGGAGAAACCTCAAATCAGAATCTTCAGTCTTTTTTTTTTTCTCTTGTATGGATTAGATTTCCCACTGAAGAGTTTTCTGTTGCCTGTGTGGAAGGCAAAGCCTGGCCTTGGTGTTTCCCATCACATTTTATCCTTTCTATTTGGTCTCAAATTTCATTTCAATAACATTAAATAAATCCCTGGTTCCAAAACAACACAACATTCATGATCTTTATTATCTTTTTAACCCACTCCAAATAACAAACTTCTAGTTTTCTGCTGCGAATACAAAGATTAATTTCTTAAAATATATGTACTTTTCTTTTTTGAGTGAAATGACTATTTTTCAACTTATTTTATTTTAATACTTTTATTGGTGCATTATAGTCTCACATCATAATGCACCTTTCAAAGTTCAAGCTAGTTGTTCAAATGCACGATTTTTATCAGAATACGTACAGAATGGATTTTTACAGTAAGTACTATGAAGTCAGGAAGAATTTATTTTTTCCCAGTGGCTGAGGTTAGAAAAATTTAAGAAAAAAGTAGAATTTTAATTAAGCATAGAAAGATGGGTAGGAAGAAAGATAAGAAACTGATATCTTAGGTAGATGTGAGACAGGAAGAAAGATCACAGAAGCAGTTGAATTCCTTGTATTTGGGGTGAACTGTGAGTACAACATTTAGAATAGAATAGAGGATTTAAAAATGGGACCCACTGAAGTGAAGTCTAGAAAGGTTTTAAAATGCCAGGTTAAAGGGCTGTCGGCCTGGCTCAATGGCAGAGCACTTGCCTAGCATGCATGAGGCTCCCGGTTCATTCCTAGCACCAAAACCAAAAAACGGAAACAAAAACACCAACAAGAACAAACACACAACCACCACCAACAGCAGCAACAATAACAACCAGTCTAAAGATGCCACTCAATGTATTTCAATGGGAAATTTCATGATAAAAAATATACATCAGGAAGATTAACATAGTAGAAATAAGCAATATAAATGTGAAGCGAGGTAGCTAGTCCTCTATGCAGGCCCTTTCCTCAGCCAGAATTAGAGTGACAGGGCTCTAGCAGGATGATGGCAGAGGGTAGAAGAGTTGTGACAGGAGAGTTATAACAAAGGAAGAATGGGCAAGATTTGGATAATGTTCTATGTGGAATGACATAACCCCCACCACTGTCTCCTCATGGAGGGAGGTGCCATTCTAGAGATGCCACCCTTGAGCTACTGTGCTGAAAGCTGGCTAAATACTAGCTAGGGGGTTAGTTTATCCCCCATTGGTCTGAGGCAGGTTACTGCAAATTAAATTCCATGCTAACCTGCTCCAAGCCAAGGACACACCATTAAGCTTCAGGGTTATCTAGTTGATCACACTAAAAAATCTATTTCTACTGCTCCCCTGCCGACAGTTGTTGAAAATATTTTAATCGCTGCATAAAATCATTTTGCAGTATTTCACCCAGGCAATTATACACCCTCTGAAATGTAATACTGAAAGAGGCACTTGGGATGAAGTCATTAAGTCTTGCTAGAAAATGCTCCAATTTCTAGGTATGGCCTTGTCAGGGCTACTAAAAACCAGCTCCCCTTTCTAAACCAGGTCTGTGGTAGCTAAGTGAAGTAGAGAACTGAATCACTTGGTAAAATATTAATATTCTTCCCTTTTCCTGCCTCTTATGGCTACCTAGATCCCCATAAATTCTGCATAGATGCTGAGCCAGAAATATTTAGCAGCAATGTAGGTTCAAATCATGAAAGGAGGGAGAGAACGAAGCAAGCTTATCTTTGTGTGAGTGTTTGTGTTTGCTTGTGTGCGTGTGTTTACCAAAACATAGCTGACGAATGTAATGGGTAAGGAATAGCTTTGACATTTAATCAGGGATTTAGAAGCTTACCAAGCATTTGTGCAAACGTCCAGAATTCAGTGTTAAGACTCTTAAACCTGTTTGAAAGAAAGCAATGGGAAAAAGTGTGTGGTCTTCCTGGGGAGCTATGCCTTGTGAAGATAAAGGCAAATGATGACCAAGTTGAAGATCAGGAGATCAAAGCAGCTAATGAAAACATGAGCTATCCAGGGAGGTAGACACCCAGGCGAGGCTTTTATACCTGTGTGCCCTCTGTTTCGTGTGTTAACAGGAGGAGACTGCTGGCCTCTCAGGCAGACAGGCAAGCACATGGGAACAAGTGAACAAATATGGAAATATCAAACTTTGTTTGGGCTCTAAGGGAGTTTAAAATAGCTCTTAGAGTCAGCCTATTCAGAATTTTTCATTTTTATTAATCCAAAGTTTCCTTTTGCTAAACATTGCCATTTTAGCAAATAGAATGCCATTCTTCCAGTTGCTTTTATTCTCACATCCTATAGCCAATCCATAAGCAAATCCTGTGGCATTATCCTTAAACCACATGTATAATATAAACCTTTCCTCCAATACTCTCATCCATCTCCTTAGATGATAGATTCTGGAGGCAGTAATGTCCTATACCATCTTCCTGTTTTCCCTTTTACCCCTTAAGTCTAATAAGAATATAACCTATATAAAGTAGAAACTATCAACAATACTGTACTCCATTATAATATTCTTCATAGTACTTACCAACCTTGGAATGCATTTGTGTGTGTGTACAATATACATATTCCCTAGTTTTTCTCTCCTACTAAATGTAAACCCGCAAAAGTAGAGACTTTCTTTTGCCCTCTGGCATGTCCCTAGTACCTTGAACAGTGTCTATAACACTAAAAAATAGTGCCTGATAAATATTACTTGAACAAATGAGTGAACTGAGGGCCATGTCTGCACTCTCTGATACCTACTCTCCGCATTCTCCCTACTTCTAGCCTCATGGTGCAGGCACCAACTATGAAGAAGCAAATCAAATACATACTATGTGTCAGAGACCATGAAAAACAAGCTTGATGTTCTGGTCTTAGAAACATAAAGAAATAGAAGGAAAGGTACAAGCATGCATAAATATCTAGGGAGTAGAAGAAACACTAAATACTTGGCCTTGGTGGGGGCCACTACTATTATGGAAGCTGGGCTGAAGATGATCAGATGGGTAAAGATTATTATAGGCTATACAGATACTAAACAGTATTATGACCTTTATGACCTTTTCTAGTCCACCAGAACAATGGCCCTAGTTAGAAATAGGTAGACAGAATTTCCAGCTTTAAGACTAATTTCTCAAATTACAAGAGAGAAACACTATCAATTCTGTATTATTTACAATAAGTTTGGGGGAAAATGCAGTTCAGCTGGCAACACTCACATTGTTCTGTGTGTAGAGCATGAGTTTTTGTTTTTTTTTTTTTTTTTTTTTTTTTTTTACTTCTGTTGGCTGATTTCTAAGTAACTGGATATGGTGGCACACACCTGTAATACCAGTAGCTGGGAGGCTGAAACAGGAGAATCACAGGTTTAAGGACAACCTCAGCAACATAAAGAGACTCTCAGTAACTTAACGAGAACCTGTTTCAAAACAAAACAAAAAAATAAAATAAAAAAGGGCTGGAGTACTGGGGTATAGAGTAGAGACTGTATGCACACACACACACACACACACACACACACACACAAAATGCTCAATATAACTGATGATTGGGAAAATGCAAATCTAAACTACACAGAAATATCACTTCCCACCCATTAGGATGACTATTATAGATAAAAAAGAAAGTGACAGGTATTGCCAAAATTGAGGAAAAATTGAAGTTCTTATGAATTGCTGGTGGAAATATAAGATGATGCAGTCATTGTGGAAAACAAATGTGGCAGTTCTTCTAAAAATTGGACAAAGATTACCATTTGATCTAGCTATTCCACTTCAGGGAACTGAAAAGTATTAAAAGATAGAAATAAAAATAATCAACACAGCTATTTGTATATTAATGTTCAAAGCAGCATTACGCACAGTAGTCAAAATGTGGAAAAAAGTTGGGTATAGTGGTGAGCGCCTCTAATTCCAGTACTTGGGAGGCTGAGACAAGAATATCACAGGTTCAAGACCAGCCTCAGCAACTTAGCGAAACTCTGTTTCAGAATAAAAATAAAAATGGCTGGAGGTGTACCTTGAAGGCAAAATGACCCTGTGTTCAATTACCAGTACAAAAACAAACAAATAAGCAAAAAAAACCCAATAAAAATATGGAAAAACCTGTATTTGTTCATTGATGGGTGAATGTATAATCAAAGTATGGTATGTACATTCCTGATATAAAATAACAACTCTACTTCAAGGGAAATAAGAAAATATGTGTTCCACAGTAAAAGAGGCTACAAAACATTTATATACAAAGAACAAAGAAAGTCATAAATTTTAAATTTAACAAAGGATTTGGTGAGGCATTAGGTAGGTAGGACTACAGGGAAGCAAGGGAGTCTTTCTGATAGGTATCAAACGTTATAGAATTCTCAGCTTTAAGGTTGGTGGAACTGGAGGTTTGCAATATGGATGAACCTTGAAGACACTAAAGTAAGTGAAATAAGGCAGACACAGAGGACAAATATGGTATAATTCTGCTTTTATGAGATACTTAAAATGGCCATATTCATATATATATATATGTATAATAGAATTGGGGGGTAGGGAAAAAGGGGAGAATGGGGAATTATTTTTAATGAATATAGAGTTTTAGTTTGGAAAGATCAACTGAGTTCTGGAGATGGATAGTGGAGAGGGTTGCACACAATGTGAATATACTTAATACTACTAAACTGTACATTTAAAAATGGTTAAAATGATGGATGAATAAGTTCTAGAGACCCAGTTTACTGCATGGTTACTATAATTAATAATATATTATATAATTGAAGTTTTCCAGGAGAGTAGATCTTAAGTGTTCTCATCTAGCTCAAAAAGGTATCTCTGTGAGGTGATAATATGCTACTTGGTTTAACTGTGAGAATCATTTCACAATGTCACATTCATCAAAATATTACATCAGACACCTTGAATATATATGATTTCTATTTGTTAATTATACCTCAATAAATCTAGAAGCTGGTTAAAATGATAAATCTCATGTGTAGTTTACCATAATAAAATTATATGCCATCACACCGAATATATTTCTATGATCAGAATTCTATATTGCACACACCAGAAGATACTATTTAAATGTAGAAAAATATGTTTACAATGAAACACAAAAGTATATCTTCCATAATAGAAATAGAGAATAGTATGTGTACTGTATCCAATGCCATTTTAGCTGTTTCAAGTCCTGTCCCTACAATTCCATGGCCAGCAGGTGGAGTTCACCTGCTCACCTTGTGCTGGAGGGAAGAGCTGCAGATGCCACTGAATGTGTGTGGGAGAAACATTTATATTAATTCCTTTCTTAACTCATTCATCTTGTTTATCTTTTCTTATTTTTGAATCACAGTTCCAAGAGTCAAAATTCAATAGGCTTCTGTTCTCCCGCTTCACAGATTGGACCTCTGACAAGTGCAGCAGTCATTAACCTTCAGCCCATTCCTTTCTGAAGAGCCTGGAATGGATGGTTATATAGTGTCAATGTCAATAGTCACAAGTGGGCTTCACATAATCCTGTGTCTTTGATTTTTCATTCAGTCACAATTGAACAAAAGAGATTGTTCCTTCTACAGTAGCTTGTGACAGGAAAAATAATGAATTGCTTCTGTTTACTTTGTTGCTGGGGATTGAACCCAGGGGCATTCTACCTCCAAGCTATACCCCTAGTCATTTTTATTTATTTTTTATTTTGAAATAGAATTTGGTCTTGACAAATTTCTTGGGGCTGGTCTTGAACCTCTGATGCTCCTGTCTCCGTCTCCCAAGTACTAGGATTACAAACTAGGATTGCACCTGGATGCATCTGATTTTATAAATACGACATATCGTTTCCTACCAGGTGCTTAATCTTACCCATCATGGGGGTCTCAATGAGTCATTCAACGAGCCCTGTCTTAGGTTGATTTGCCCTGAGAAAATTGAACCCGTCATTGACTACCAGGCCCTGTGCGAGGCAGTGCTTGCAGTTTTATTCCATGTAAATCTGCTCATATACTAACATAGGCATTGATCACAAGGCGTTCTACAAGTGGTAGATTGCATAAACCTAGAATGACTATTGCTGTTACTACGATAACTCCTCCTAGCAAAGAGGTAAACGAGGGCCAGGTAGTGACCAAGGCTTGAAGTCGACCTACAAATGTCTTAGCTGTTTCTGCCAGGTTAATAGAAGTGGGCTCCACGTTACGTAGATCCAAAATCTCCAGGTGTAACTTTAACAAATCTTTTTTTTTTTTCATCTTTCCCTTATTTGGTGCA
>PVLC010018437.1:0-23702 GCA_004027655.1 Graphiurus murinus | reverse complement strand
ACTTTTTTCTAAGTAAAGAAAAAACTACTGTCCATGGCATCAGTGCTACTCTTTGTCCCTTTAGGTTTCTGTGGTATGTGTCTGGATGTGGGAAGATTGCAAGTTTACTCCCCACTCCAGGTGTTTCCCAGATGGACAATAGAGTTTGCAATGATTCCTTCCTTTTGCTGGCTCAGTGGGGTGGGAGTGTTGTAAGGTCCAGCTATAGGAGTGGAATGGAAGTGGGAGTGGAATAGGGGTGAGGAGGTGGGATGTGTTCTTGCTTTACTGTGTCCATTAGCAATTCTTGTTTCTTAAAGGGAAGAAACCAAGTGGAACCTTATGTCTGCTTTTAATGCAGAGCTGAGGTCATAATATCTCTGTTTTCCCAGATGGAAACCTTTAGAATTATGTAGCAAGTCTTCTGGCATCTGAGACTATTATCTAGAGAGTCCTAGCTTTGTATCTAGTGATAATTGGCTTTTGAGAATTCTTATGACCCTCTCTTAGAAAATTCTCTAAACAGAAAAGGTCTTTCTGTACTATGTGGTCATTTCTTCTCAACAAAATTTTGTAGACACTGCCACACTATATTGTAGCATTGAATGTTATGATGAATAGGTGTTAGGCCCTCCCCACTCCAGAGAATTGCTTTTTCTGTCTGATGCTCAGGGTTTTTTCTTCATTCTGGAAATACGACACATACGAGATGATGATTGTACATTAGGTTTTCTTCACTTGATCTTAGATAAAAGGCCAAGAGGTGATGTGCTTATTGAACCTTTCCTGAATCTGTTAAGTTCTTTATTTAAAGAATACCAACAATGTCTGCATCATGTTATTAGTCTGATGTTGTCTTCTAGCTAATTAAATTTTATTCTTTAATTCTTTTCTGTTGACTGTGTGTTTTATCTTCAAGCAAGGATTTTTTCAGACATATCTTTTTCCCATCAGAATTTTCATGTAATACAATAGTTGATACCTTCTGCCCACCAAGTGTGAATGTATAGATTTACCCCTGCATACCATACCCTATCCTTTCTTATTGTTTCTCCTCTTTGAATGAGGACAGAGAATCTGAGCCCATACTATGCATGACTCAAGAGGGATACCTCTACTCCCACATTGCCAGTTATGAGGCCCCTGTGGTTCTCTGTGTGATTTATTGAAAGCCCTCTTACGCAGTCATCTCTGATGTTTGGAGATTATTGGACACACTTCTTGATTCACCTCATAACTTACAATTTCCCTTTGGCAGGGAGGGGTTATTGAAAATAAAGATTATTCCTCTTCCTTTATATATATCAAACTTAGTATTTAATGTGTACTAAGGAGTCAGGTATTTAGAGGGATATTCTCAGCTTCCCCTCTGGCCTGCCCATGTTCCCCAGTTTCCTCACTGATCAAAGTTCATAGGTTTTTCTGGATTGTGATGGATCAGAGGTCTGACAATGACTCCCAGTACTAATCCTCATGTGGTCAAAATTGTATTTGACAGCCGGGTGTGATGGCGCACGCTTATAATCCCAGCATTCGGGAGGCTGAGACCAGAGGATCCAGGTTCGCGGCCAGCCTCAGGTACCTAGTGAGGCACTCCGCAACTTAGTGAGACCCGGTTTCAAAATAAAGAATAAAAAATAGGGCTGGAGGTATAGCTCGGAGGTAGAATGCACCTGAGTTCAATCCCCAGTACTGCAAAAAAGAAAAAAAAAATTGTATTTGACAGGTATATATCACATCGTGTAGCTTGAGGTTAATAGCATCTACTTGTTTCATTTGAAGGTAACATTTTCTTTTCATAAATTTTTTGTTGTTGTTGCTGGTTTCAAGGGAGGAAAGAGGAGTCAAGACTGCCTTTACTGTCTAGTTCTCTGCCCATACTTTGTATACATTCAATTTAATAATTATTCTTTTTTTTTTTTTTTTTTTTTTTTTTGCGGTACTGGGGATTGAACTCAGGGGCATTCTACCTCCGAGCTATACCCCCAGCCCTATTTTTTATTCTTTATTTTGAAACTAAGTCTCACTAAGTTGCAGAGTGCCTCACTAGGTAGCTGAGGCTGGCCGCGAACCCGGATCCTCCAGTCTCAGCCTCCCGAATGCTGGGATTACAAGCGTGCGCCACCACGCCCGGCTTAATAATTATTCTTGGATAGTCTCCATTGCATGTAAACATTTTCCATTTTTATTAATATGGGTTTTCTTATTTTTTTAACTCATTTATCATGCTCTAAGATTTTATTGTATCTTTATGTGTAAATTACATTTTATCTTGCAGTATTATGTTATTTTAAATTTTACTGAAAATAATTAGCCCATCAAATACCTTTTTCAATTTTCTCCATCCTTTTTTTTGGGCAGGGAGCAGGGAGGGATCTGAGGATTGAACCCAGGGTCATTCTACCTCCAAGCCACACACACCCCCATCCCTTTTTATTTTTTGTTTTGAAACAGGGTCTTGCTAGGTTGCTGAGTTGCTGAGGCTGGTTCTGATCCTGTGATCCTCCTGTCTCAGCCTCTCTAGTACTGGGGTTACAAGCATTCCCCACCATGTCCAGTTTGGCTTACTTAATTTATTATTTTTTTTGTGGTGCTAGGGTTTGAACCCAGGGACCTTCTAACTCCAAGTGATACCCCAGCCCTTATTATTTTTTGCTTTGAAACAGGGTCTCTCTGAGTTTAAGTGTGCTACTGCACCTGGCTGCTGATATTAATTTTAAAGCTAACTATATTTAGCTGGGCAAGGTGATGCACACTTGTGATCTCAGTACTCCAGAGGCTGAGATGGGAGACTCAGCCACTTATCAAGACCCTCAGCAATTTAGTGAGACTCTGTTACAAAATTTAAAAAAAAAAAAAAAAAATGGCTGGAGGTATAGCTTAGTGGTAGAGTGTCCCTGGGTAAAATCCTCAGGACCATCAAAAAAAAAAAAAGCCAACTACATTTGAGTTAGCAGGATATAGAAGCTAGATGTATCTTATACTAAAATTGCATAAACTAAAACTTTCAAGATACATTTTGTTTTGTTTTGTACCAGGAATGGAACCCAGGAGCATTCCACTTCCAAGCTTATATCCCCAACCCTGTTTTTTGTTATTTTGAAATGGAGTCTCACTAAGTTGCAGAGGGCCTCACTAAGTAGCTGAGGCTAGCCATGAACCTGCAATCCTCCTGTCTCAGCCTCCTGGGTACTGGGATTACCAGTGTGTGCTACCACGCCCAGATTAAAAAGATTTTTTAGTTCAGAGATTTCATATCAGTGATTTTCTTTTTTATTAAAAAGACTTCGTGTTTCATTTATTTATTTATTTATTTTTGCGGTACTGGGGATTGAACTCAGGGGCATTCTACCTCCGAGCTACACCCCCAGCCCTATTTTTTTATTCTTTATTTTGAAACCGAGTCTCACTAAGTTGCGGAGTGCCTCACTAGGTAGCTGAGGCTGGCCGCGAACCTGGATCCTCCGGTCTCAGCCTCCCGAATGCTGGGATTACAAGCGTGCGTCACCACGCCCGGCTGACTTCGTGTTTCATGCTGTAAAACATTTTGTTCAGTGAATTATTCTCTTAAAAAACAACCTAATGGCATTATTGCTAATTTTTACCAGAAGAGAGAAAAGGCACATGATGAAGAGGAAAGAAAAAGTGCCTGGGTCAGCCAAGAGAGACAGAGAACGCTGGATAGACTTCGAACATTTAAGCAGGTAATAATACATGCATGGGCCACATTTTTTTTTTAATTGCTTTTCAAATGGAGCTATATGTATACTCCTATGATAGGATTTCTGTTTAGAATATATAATAACTATGGCAACTCTTTTTTTTTTTTTTAACTGTTTTGATTGCATGGCTCCCTTTCTTTGGGTTGTTTTCAGAATTCATATCCCTGTGACTCTTGGTATACAGCTTTAATAATATAAGAAGCACGATTGAGCCGGGCGTGGTGGTGCACGCTTGTAATCCCAGCATTTGGGAGGCTGAGACCAGAGGATCCGGGTTCAAGACCAGCCTCAGCTACTCAGTGAGGCACTCCGCAACTTAGTGAGACCCTGTTTCAAAAATAAAGAATAAAAAATAGGGTTGGGGGTGTAGCTCAGAGGTAGAATGCCCCTGAGTTCAATCCCCAGTACAGCAAAAAAAAAAAAAAAATAGCTGGGATAAGGTTCGTCTTAACAAGAAGATAAGCCTTGCATAAAGTAAAAGTGGCATTAATGTTAGGTTTTTCTGTAGTAAAAGATAGAAAATGAGATCACTGTGCATGGAGCATTGCTGATGCTACCCTCGAACCTGCAATCCTCTTGTCTCAGCCTCCCAAGTACTGGGATCACAGGCATGTGCCACCCCACTCAGCTCTAGGTAATCTCTCTTTTTTTTTTTTTTAAAATGTTCATTTGATTTGAAAGCATCTGAAATATATATATAGAAACTAATAATAGTTTGGTATGCTTTCTCATACCAGTAGCATGTAAGTTTGACATCATAAATTTATGTTTTATGTCTTTTACTTCCCATTTGTGTGTGTGTGTGTTTACTGAGGGTAGCACCCAGGAGCCTTTTACCTCCAGGCTATACTCCTAGACATAATTTATTTTTTACTTAGAAACAGAATCTTGCTAAGTTACTGAGACTGACTTTAAAGTTATGATCCTCCTGTCTCAGCCTCCCAAATACTGGTATTACAAGCATGTGTCACCACACATAGCTATTTTTTCCATTCATTTATTTATTTATTTATTTATTTATTTATTTATTTATTTATTTATTTATTTATTTATTTATTTATTTCAGTACTGGGGATTGAACTCAGGGGCATTCTACCTCCAAGCCATACCCCTAGCCCTATTTTTTATTCATTATTTTGAAACAGGGTCTCACTAAGTTGCAGAGTGCCTTACTAGGTAGCTGAGGCTGGCCTCGAACCTGGATCCTCCAGTCTCAGGTACTTGGCACGCCTCCATGCGTGGCTTTCTATTTAAATTTAATTCATTAAAGATTTTTAGGCCGGGCATAGTGGCACACGCTTGTAATCCCAGTACTTGGAAGGCTGAGACTGGAGAATCACAGGTTCATGGGCAGCCTCAGCTACTTAGTGAGACCCTGTTTCAAAATAAAGAATAAAAAATGGGGCTGGAGGTGGTGTAGTTTGAAGGTAGAATGTCCTTGGGTTCAATCCCCAGGACTGCAAAAAAAAATTTTTTTTAAGAAACCATGTGATAGCCGGGTGTGGTGGCGCACGCTTGTAATCCTAGCATTCGGGAGTCTGAGACCGGAGGATCCGGGTTCGCGGCTAGCCTCAGCTACCTAGTGAGGCACTCCGCAACTTAGTGAGACTCGGTTTCAAAATAAAGAATAAAAAATAGGGCTGGGGGTATAGCTCGGAGGTAGAGTGCCCCTGAGTTCAACTCCCAGTACTGAAAAAAAAAGAAACCGTGTGATAACAGTTAACTTCTTGAGTAGGTAAGATGATAATTGTTTGAAAGGTATTAGGCATTGGTATTCTGGTTTACTGTTTCTTTTCCTGAGAAATCACAAAAGAGCCAAAATAGTATCTTCAGTTGAAGGAAGAAATGAATAGACATTTGTTCATTTTTATGTTTTTATGTTCATTTTTATGTTTTTATGTTCATTTTTATGTTTTTATGTTCATTGTTTTTATGTAATACAACCAGTTCCAGTAATGCCTTTTGATATTTTAGAGGTACCCTGGGCAAGTTGTACTTAAATCAACCAGATTACGACTAGCTCATGCAAGAAGAAAAAGTGCATCAAGTCCTGTACCCCATGAGGAGCCGTGTGTCTCTCTACCAGGAGTGTTGCAAGTAGAGGAGAAAACTGAAGCGGTGGGAGAAATAAGAGGCCAGCTTGGGTCATCACAGAAAGCAGAACCCCAGAGCCTTGCACAACTTGAAGATACTGCATTAGCACAACTTGAAGCCACATCATTACCTCTCAGTGGTCTTACCTCTGAACTGCCTCCCACTGTTTCTCTTCCACTTTTGAATAGTAATGGCCTAGAGCCATGTTCTGTTACCATAGATCCACTCCCAGCACCTCTTCCCCCCACACACCCCCCTCCTCCTCCCCCTCCTCCCCCTCCTCCACCTCCTCTCCCTGTTGCAAATGACAAAGCTGCCACCACCACAGAGACACTGGAAGAAGGTCGGCCTAGAAAGGAGGGGAATGAGAAGAGGATCCCAAAGTCCTCAAGTGCCCCCTCAGCACACCTCTTCGACAGCAGCCAGCTGGTCAGTGCCCGGAAGAAGCTCAGAAAGACTGCTGAAGGTTTGCAGAGGAGGAGAGGTAACTTAAAATGACATATGACCATCCGCAGTATAAAGTGAGGCATAATGAAAGAACTTTCACTTTGCAAAACTTAAAAATTATTTTTTAATATTACATATTAATGTATTAATATTACATATTAATGTATTACAATATTACATGATTTTCACAGTTGTATCAGAGAATTTGTACCAGTCCACAGCAACAAATGTGTAAATGCCTTCTCAAGTGACACATGATCTGTTTCTTTTGTATTAGAGAAAAATCCTTCAGTCCTATTTTTTTTTTCCTTTAGTTTGAAACAGGGTCTCACTAAGTAGCTGAGACTGGCCGCAAACCTGCGATCCTCCTGTCTCAGCCTCCCAAGTACTGGGATTACAAGTGTGCGACACTATACTTGGCAAAATCTAATTTTAAACATAGAAGATAAAGTACTTAGCCGGGCGTGGTGGCGCACGCTTGTAATCCCAGCATTCGGGAGGCTGAGACCGGAGGATCCGGGTTCGCGGCCAGCCTCAGGTACCTAGTGAGGCACTCCGCAACTTAGTGAGAGAGACCCTGTTTCAAAATAAAGAATAAAAAATAGGTCTGGGGGTATAGCTCGGAGGTAGAATGCCCCTGAGTTCAATCCCCAGTACCGCAAAAAAAAAAAGAAGATAAAGTACTTGTGGGCTAGGGATGTAGCTCAGTTGTTGAGCATTTGACTAGCATGTGCAAGGCCCTGGGTTCAATCCCCAGCACCACAAAAATAAAGCAGTAATCATATAAGAAAAGATGGAAAGACATTGGCAAAAACTTAGAATATTTAGTCATATTTTGGTATTAAAGACCTCAGTATATTCTTTGTATAAAAAAGCAAAGAATAGGAAGTAATATGTATAATTTAGTGCCTCAGTAAAATCATTTCTAAAAATAACAGGGGAATGCTCCCTGCCTTTGAGGAGCTTACAGTTTCCCTGCAGGGAACATGTATATAAAGCAGTTTCCATATCACATTTTAATCTGAGAGACCATTCTGTGAAATGTTCCTTACCCTAATCTGAGAACTTCACATGTAAAAGAACTAAATGGGGGGGGGGGGAGCTCCAACACCACAGTGAACCAACATCAAATAATTTTTTTTAATAAAATTTAAATTTTTTAATAATTTTTTAAAATGCATAACCCAGTCAGTGTCTGAATTTGGATCAGACAGGTGTGAAGCCCTTGCCAGCCTCACCCATTGAATTAAGAGTACCCCCTAGCACAGTCTGCTCATTCCCTCACATGGGAAGTAATAGGAGATCAACAATACCTGCCATGGAATTCAGATTCCATGGGAATTTGTGTCTTGGCAGATTGTGAAACAAGGATAAACCAGGATCCCTTCCACTGGGTCAAACTTCTGCCCACACTTTACAGACTATTTTGTAGCTAGTTTTTCAGTATACCAGGTTTTCATTGTCCAGAACTCTGTAGAGGTCATACAGCTTGACTGTAAGTGCAATCCTGACTAATTGTTCTATTTCATTTTCTAAAGTGAGCTCACCCATGGATGAGGTGCTAGCATCCTTGAAGCGTGGTAGTTTTCACCTGAAAAAGGTTGAACAGCGAACTCTGCCTCCTTTTCCCGACGAAGATGATAGTAATAATATATTGGCACAAATAAGGAAAGGGGTAAAATTGAAGAAGGTACAGAAAGAAGTTTTGAGAGAATCCTTCACACTTCTGCCCGATACAGACCCTCTAACACGGAGCATCCATGAAGCCCTAAGAAGAATTAAAGAAGCATCCCCTGAATCTGAGGATGAAGAGGAGGCTTTGCCTTGCACAGACTGGGAGAACTGACAAGTAAATAGCCTATTGTCTTTAATAGCATTCCATAATACAGCTTTTATATTGGTTAACAGTGTCTGGTTACTGAGTCTGAGGCCAATTGTTTATTATACAGCTTAATTATAGCACAAATAATATGTAAGTTCTAGAAATTAAGATAACAGCACTTTCTAAGAACTATGGCTGTATAAGTTCTAGAAATTAAGACAAAAGCACTTTCTAAGAACTATGGCTTTATAAATATTTTTATATCTTGCTCATTAAAAATTTCTGTAGTAAGCCGGGCGTGGTGGCACACGCTTGTAATCCCAGCATTCGGGAGGCTGAGACCAGAGGATCCGGGTTCGAGGCCAGCCTCAGCTACCTAGTGAGGCACTCCACAACTTAGTGAGACCCGGTTTCAAAATAAAGAATAAAAAATAGGGCTGGGGGTGTAGCTTGGAGGTAGAACACCCCTGAGTTCAATCCCTAGTACCACAAGAAAAAAAAAAAAAGAAAATGTCTGTAGTATAGCTATAACTAAGTAAAGGCACAGATTATTGCCTTTCAGAGAAGTCTTTTTCTCACTGAAATATTTAATTTTTATTTTGAAACAGGGTCTCACTAAGTTGATGAGGGTCTTGCTGTATTTCTGAAGCTGGCCTCAAACCTGGAATCCTCCTGTCTCAGCCTCCCAATAGCTCGACACCTAGCTAGGCATTTTTGAGTTTTGATGTCTTCTTGCTGCTCACAAAGTTTTCTAAGATCAGTCTAGAAAAAATGGTTGTATTGTCTGATTATTTAGCTTTCTAAAACAATAAAGCTACTCAGGCCTACCATAGGTACTGCATAGTCTAAATAAATTTGCAGTTACCATTAATAAGTATATAAAAATTGTGTACGTGTCTTGAATCCCCCATGCATACTAAGATTATCTCATTCTTCTAAGTAATAGAGTTGCAATCCACTCTTTTCTTTTAGTACTGGAGATTGAACCCAGGGGCATTCTACCTCCGAGTATACCCCCTGTCCTTTTTATTTTTTATTTTGATTTAAGGTCTAAGTTGCTGAGGCAAGCCTCATCCACTACCTTTTCATGAGCTAAGTATGAAGTAATGTGATACAAATTATACTAAATATTTCAAATCAACAAAGATAACCCGAGCTATGAATTAAACATATAGGTTTGGTAATTATCACATCTGAAATGGTAGTAATTTGTACAAGATATGCAGAGTACATAAACATATTTTATCATTTTGCTCTCAATGGAATGTGTTTCTATGGGCTTTATAACAGTCACCAAAAGAGAAGCAGTTTTAGTTCTGAAGGCAATAAGTAAAGGATGATTATCTTTTTAGTACAGTGATTTTTTTTTTTTTTAATCACATATGCTAGGTAAGCACTCTACCATTGAGTTACTTCCTCCCCATTTTTGGTACTGGGAATTGACCCCAAGTGCATTCTACCTCTAAGGTACACCCCATCCCTTTTTATTTTTTATTTTGAAACAGGGTATCACGTAAGTTGCTGAGGCTAGCCCCAAACCTGCAATCCTCTTGTCTCAGCCTCTGAAGTACTGGAATTATAGGTGTATGCTACTGTACCTAGCCCAGTCCCTTTTTATTTTTTGTTTTTGAGACTGGGACTCACTAGATTGCTGAGGCTGGCCTTGAACTGGTGATCCTCCTGCCTTAGCCTCCTGAGTAGCTGGGATTATAGGCATGTACCATTATGCCTGGTAGCCACATGATTCTTAAAGATGTTTGATCCTAAGGACTATTCAGAATGGATATTCCAGGCCTTGACTTAAAGATTCTGACTGAATAGATACGATGTATATGTGGGTACCTATATTTTGGATTTTGAAGGCTAGGTTAAAAAAATGTAAACTGCCAGTTTTAAGATATTGATTACATACTGAAAGATACTGTGTGGTTATATGAAATAGAATGTTCCTAAAAGCAGTTTCCTTTTGAACATGAATCCATCAGGAAGACACTCCTCCAGTACCTCTCCATCATGCCCGCAAACATTTGTACCTAGCTTAACAAAAAGCAGAAAAATCACATTCTTCTAGATGTATGGTAATGTGTTGCCTTTACCATGATACACCCAATCAGTAGTACTTTTTTTTCTAGGTACATATAGGGGCCCTAATTATTTTTTTTTTTAACATAAAGTCAACTGTTTATTTCCTGTTCTTTATGGTACTCAAGATCAAACCCAGAGCCTTGCATTTGGAAGGCAAGTGCTTTGCCACCAAACTACATCCAAGCCAGAGGAAGCCTTCATTATAATCACTTTGTATGACTTACCATGTTTGGATCCTAAAATAATTTCAAGCAGTTTTGCTTGTATTTATGTGCACTATGCTTTGTAGAGAAATGTGAGTATAGCAGTATCTCAGTGAGTTAGTGTCCAGAGACTGAGGTATGTCTGACTGGGAATCTTTCCAGTTATTTGTAGATTGTCTTTCACTTTACATTTCTTACTACCTATTGTGTTATCTCATTCCCCTTGTAGCTTCTCAGGTTGCTGCTTAAGCCTGCACCTAAAACTACCATCTTGATGCTGATTGGTTAATTCTATAGCTGGACCTTCACATGTGTGTAGTTTTTTCATTACAGCTGTCTTGAAGTGACCAGTCCCCCTAAACACTAGCCGTTTAGGCTGGCACATCTCCTTTGTCTTCTCCCGTCCCACCAGATCCTGCCAGCCTTAGTTTCAGATATTATGAATATGGTTACATGGTGTATAACACTTTGAAAACTGCTTAAAGCTTTGTTGGAGGTTGTGGAGGGCTGTTGTATGTTATACGTTACACAATATTAAAAGAGAAACAGAAACCGGGCGTGGTGGCGCATGCTTGTAATCCCAGCATTTGGGAGGCTGAGACTAGAGGATCCTGGTTCTCGGCCAGCCTCAGCTACCTAGTGAGGAAGTCTGCAACTTAGTGAGACCCTGTTTCAAAATAAAGAATAAAAAATAAGGCTGGGGATATAGCTTGGAGGTAGAATGCCCCTGAGTTCAATCCCCAGTACCGAAAAAAAAAAAAAGAGAGAAACAGTAAAGCCGATCATGGTGGCCCAAGCCTATAATCCCAGTATTTGGGAGCCTAAGACTGGATTGTAGGTTTGAGGCCAGTATCAGCAACTTAGACCCTGTTTCAAAAAGAAAAGGAAAGAAAATGCCAAAAAGAAAAAGTGAAACACTCAGATAATATATGAGATCAGATATCTGCAGAGTCACTTTTACAAGATTCAATATATGGGATGACTCACCAACTGATCAGGCATTTATAAAGTAGCTATAGGATCACTAAACTTGAGAATAATTTTCAGGTCTGAACTTTTAGATAATTTTCTATAAATTACTATTGAAGCTGTAATTTGTATTTCCTGTCAGCTTTAATAGGTTTTATTTTTGTAGATTTTAAATCTTTAATTAGATGCTTTTTTTTTGTTTTTTGTTTTTTGTTTTTTTTTGGTGCTGTACTAGGGGTCAAACCCAGGACCTATACATGCTAGGCAAGCACTCTAGTACTGAGCTATATCCCTAGCCCTTTTTTATTTTATTTTTTTTAATTTTGAGATAAGGTTATACCAAGTTGCCCACACTGGCCTTGAACTTGAACTTGTGACCCTCCTGCATCAGTCTTCAAAGTCATAGCTGGGATTAAAGGTATGCACCACTAGGTCTGGCTTAATTATATTCTTTAAAATGAGATAATTTCTTGAAACTTCATGAAGTAGAAAGTGAAGGTTTAGGCTGGGGTTATAGCTTGATGTTAGAACACTTGCCTAGCATGTTCGAGGCCCTGGGTTTGATCCCAGCAGTGTTTAAAAAAAGTGAATGTCCCTGTTCTGCCTCATCATATTCTTTTTTGTTTTGTTTATTTTTTTGTTTTGTTTTGTTTTTGCAGTACTGGGGATTGAACTCAGGGGCATTCTACCTCTGAGCTATACCCCCAGCCCTATTTTTTTATTTTTTTTTGAAACAGGGTCTCACTAAAGTTGCGAAGTGCTTCACTAGGTAGCTGAGGCTGGCCACGAACCCATATCCTCCGGTCTCAGCCTCCCAAATGCTGGGATTACAAGCGTGTGCCAGCATGCCCAGCTTGCCTCATTGTATTCTGAAATTCTTCCCAGAGATAACAACGCTGTCCTTCAAGGAAATTTTCCCCCTTTTTAAATTGGCACATTATGGTTATACATAATAGTGGGCATTGTTAGATATTTATACACCCACATACATAATTGGTCAGTTTCATTCCCCAGTAACTCCTGTTTATCTCCTCTGCCCTTCTTCCCCCTGGTCTCCTTCGTCTACTCTACTGGTCTTCCTTCTATTTTCATGAGATCCCCCCAACCCTTTCCCTTTTTCTCTCTAGCTTCCACATATGAGAGAAAACATAAGACCTTTGACTTTTTAAATCTGGCTTATTTCACTTAACATAATATGCTCCACTTCCATCCATTTTCCTCAGATTACATAATTTTGTTGTTTATGGCTGAACAAAACTCCACTGTGTATCCATTTTTCTGTTGATGGACACCTTGGCTGGTTTAGAGTTTGGCTGTTATGAATTGCACTGCTATTAACATGGGTATGTGTGCATCACCATCATAAGATGACTTAATTCTTTCAGATACCAAGGAGTGGTGTAGCTGGGCCATTTGATGGTTTCGTTCCTAGTCTTTTGAGGAACCTTCAAGGAGAGTGATAAACATGGGAAATGCATGTAATTTTATAGACTTTAAAATGAGTTTCTAATTTAAATAACTATAACACTGTTATACAAGATAAATATAATATGAGCCATGAATGCTATTTAAAAATTAATAGTTGTATTAAAAAAATAAGGAGTCAGGCATGGTGGCACACCTATAATCCCAGACTTGGGAGGCTAATACAGGAGGATTACAGTTTTGAGACCAGCCTTAGCAAGTTAGCCAGGCCGTCAGCAACTTAGACCCTGTTTCAAAATTAAAAAAAAAAAAAAAAAAAAAAAAAATATATATATATATATATATATATATATATAAAATAGGGCTGGAGTGTAGCTCAAAGGTAGAATATATCTAGGTTAAAAAAAAAAAACAAACAAACGTGAAATTTATTCTACTTATATTTAGACACAATGTACCAAAATAGTACCTGTAGACATTATGTTGAGTTGTTTTTAAATCAAACTAAAAAGTTATTTTCTGTCACATTTCAAATGCTCAATAGCTATATTAGTTATTGTATTAAAAATGCAAAACTATAATAAAATAGTAATTTTTTTTCATTTACATGCTTTTTTTTTTTTTTTTTTTTTTTTCCGGTACTGGGGATTGAACCCAGGGGCATTCTATCCCTGAACTATACCTCCAGTCCTATTTTTATTCTTTATTTTGAAACAGGGTCTCACTAAGTTGCAGAGGGCCTCACTAAGCAGCTGAGGCTGGCCATGAACCCGTATCCTCCCGTCTTAGCCTCCCAAGTACTGGGATTACAAGTGTTGCATCATCATGCCCAGCTGCCATTTTTTGTCTGGTAAGTAGATTTTTTTAGGTATATTCTCTTGTGTCATAGATAAGATCATAGTTCTGGTAAAGTATCCATTTTATCCTGTCCCTTGAATGTCAATGTAACAAAATGGTCTCTCCATTACATTTTGTTTTTGTTTTTGTTTTTTTTTTTTTGTGGTACCGGGGGTTGAACTGTTGAACTCAGGGGCATTCTACCTCCGAGCTATACCCCCAAGCCCTATTTTTTATTCTTTATTTTGAAACCGATTCTAAGTTGCGGAATGCCTTACTAGGTAGCTGAGGCTGGCCACGAACCCGGATCCTCCGGTCTCAGCCTCCCGAATGCTGGGATTACAAGCGTGCGCCACCTCGCCCGGCTTTCTCCATTAAATTTTTTTTTTTTTTTTTGCGGTACTGGGGATTGAACTCAGGGGCATTCTACCTCCGAGATATACCCTCAGCCCTATTTTTTATTCTTTATTTTGAAACCGAGTCTCATTAAGTTGCGGAGTGCCTCACTAGTTAGCTGAGGCTGGCCGCGAACCCGGATCCTCCGGTCTCAGCCTCCCAAATGCTGGGATTACAAGCGTGCGCCACCATGCCCGGCTTCTCCATTAAATTTTAAAGATAGCATTTAATAGTTCTTAATCACCTGGATGTGATGGCGTACCACTATAGAATCCAGTACTTGGGAGACTGAGATGGGAGGACCACAGGTTCAAGACCAGCCTCAGCAACTTACTGAGACCCTATCTCAAAATAAAAGTGGTCTGGGGGTCAGAGGTAGAACACCCATGGGCTCAATACCTAGTACCACCAAAAAAAAAAAAAAAAAAAAAAAAAAAAACAATTGGTGTTCATTCTAAGTATTGCAAAAAGGTATAAGAGAATAATGTGTATATATGTATACACATTTTAAAGATGCATCTTTTTTTAATACACTGTTATTTTATTTGCAAACAGGTGACTTAACAGAAAGAAGAAAAATATCTACAAACGAAGATTGGTTCTGATTCTTTTGGAAAACAAAACTTTAAGCTCTTAGTTTCACAGTTGGATTTTATTAGACCCAAAGTATATTGGCTCAGTTGTGTGAAGGGGAAAAAAAAAAAAAGGAAGCACAATTGGCAAGTTATTTTCAGTAATTCCAATAGATAGTGGTTGCCATGAGTTTTAGATGTGCAATGTTCCTGACTGCAATGAAGAAAAGGCTATCAGAGATGGCCAGTTTTTATGCACCTTCCCTCTCCGTCCTACCACTTAAATCTTCGTAGTGGCGAGTTAAACTAGGGGTCACTATGAATTGAAAGAACACTGGGTTGACAGATCTGCTGTGAGCTGTTTGGGGACTGCTTTGAGATCCATCTTTGATTGTACCAAAAGATGTCTGAAAATACAGAGCTTCTTCCATATCAGCTTAGAAAAAAGTGTAGCACTCTGAAAGAGAAGTTTGTCATGATAGCTGTAGATCAGGAATTAAAAGCAGGTGGACATGCACTCAAAATTTTCACATTACTTATCTCTAAGGGAATTTTCATAATGATGTTCAACATTTGAAAAGCAACTGAGATACATGTATTAATGTATGTACCAAACATGATACATTTAAACAAGGTATATTTTTAGAAGGCCACACAGTCTTACACTTTGTAAAGGTTTGAAGTTAAAATTTCCATGCTTTTAAATAGCTTTTCATAATTCTGAATTTATAATAGTTTGAATTTTATGTGCATCCTTGTCTATGAGAAGCAATACTTTGTAATTTGATATTTCAAATTATTTTGTCTTTTTGTTTGAACTATTGCTTGATTACTATAACTCTTGACTTTCCTATTAAGAATCAAAAATCAGGATTCAGTAATAGGGATACAGATCTTTAACTCTTTTTTTTTAATCATGCACCATTTAAAGTTCTAATTGTTATGCTCCACAGTAGAAACCATGTGCTCTGCAAAGATGGAGAAAGTAGAGAAACAGAAAAAACTCTTTGGCTGGCATTTTACTATCTTCTAATGCTTTGAATGGAACTTTGGGAGAGAGCATCTGTTACTGCCACTAAATTTTTAACTTATACACATAGCTCTTAGATGATGATTTGCATTTTGTGAATAGAGCCATCATTGTCAGCAGGGTTGTTGTCGGCTTGCATGAACATAGATAATGTTGGGCCCAATGTATAGTGCTCTGTCGGGTATAATTCTGCATAAAAACAGATCTTGGCCTTTATTTGAGGGAGTTAAGGATTGAAGTATCACCACCACCAACACCACCCCCCCCCAAAAAAAAAAAAAAACCACTTTTATATCTTATAAGGCAGTGCTCTGTCTAATTCCTCCTGTAAAGTAGAAGTGGAAAAAAGTTCCTAAGTGTGTATGAAATATGAAACAGGTTTTTCTGAAGGAAAAATTCTCATAACTCTTGTCATCTTAAAATGTTATTTTCTTTAAAATATAACAGAGAAATTTTCCAGCATCAGGTTATATAAAACAAATTCTTTCTGCTTAAATGCTAATAATGTGTTCAATGATGAGACTGGGAGGGTCTTTGCAGCATTTTCATGAACATTGGCTATGGGGCTAGTAGAAGTCCCATATCTTGTCTGGGACGATTGAAGTACAGATCTAATATGTAAACTTAATCCCAAAATGTGGGGGTGATTGTATGTCCTTTATAATTTCAATAACACAGTAAGCATGCTTTTTAACCCAAAGAGCCATTGGTTAATATAGTTGAAAAATGTTAAAATAGACTTACAGACCTTTGAAAAATCATGTTTCAGTTTTGTGCATCCAATTTTTCATGGATCCATGTATCAATATTTCATGTAGTCAGTTATTTGGATGCTCATTTACAGCCTAGGTTTTATTTTTTCAGTTTTGGAGAAATATAGAAAGATACAGTGTTACGCACACACACACACACCCCACCACCACCACCACCACCACCACCCCATCCCCCCACCATCCCCAGCACCTGTTGAGAGATTGAGAGAATTCCTACCCGGTAGTAGTGCTCCAGCTGGGATCGCATTGCAAAACAGCCTCACTTGAAAAAGACTCCAGTTTGTCTTCCTGAGCCTTGTTGTATTAAGTCTCTACAAATCCCAGGGAGTGTAAAGAACTCAATTCTTGTAGGGGTGCATCCACAGTTCTTAGCACATCCTATTATAGCACTCCAGGAGAGTTATCTCATACTTGACAGTATGGAAGTTAAAGCAGAGAGCCTTGTTGGCAGCCAGCTGTGCAATTCTCTAGTAAATAACTTCTCCAGCACATCCATTTCCCCGCCTCAAGATTCAGGGTCTTGGGCTGGTGGTGTTGCTCAGCGATAGAGTACCTACCATGCACTTGGCTCTGGTTCCATCCCAGGACTGAAAAAGAAAAGATTCAGGTTGCTACTTCCTCAAAATTGCAAATTACCTTAGGTTCCACATCACTACAATTAGTCATGAATGACATTAAGATTTCAAATAATCAGAGTTCACATGGCCATCAAGATGAGATTTCCAATTGAATCCTTATATTAAAAGTCGTTTCAGAACCCCATAAAAGTATGTAAGCATAGTCAAATTTCCTTTTTCTTTGCTTCTAATAAAATGAGGCTCTTTGGCTTTAATGTCACACTGGCATATATTTGGTCATGATGGTTCTTACAGATGATCATGTTTCCAGTTCCAGACCTCTCTTTTGTATGTCTCAGAATCCTTGACAGTTGTTATCCTGTTCATGGTTTTTTTTTCCGTGTGTGTGTGTGTGTGTGTGTGTGTGTGTGTGTGTGTGTGTGTTACCGAGGATTGAACCCAAGGGCATTCTCCCTCCAAGCTATACCCCCGAGCCCTCCCCCCTTTGGTACTGGCAATTGAACGAGGCATTCTACCTTTGAGCTATACCCCCAGCCCAATTTTATTTCTTATTTGGAAACAGGGTCTCACTAGGTTGACGAGTCTTACTACTTACTGAGGCTGTCCTCGAACCTGCAATCCTCCTGTTTCAGCATCCCAAGTACTGGGATTACAAGCGTGTGCCACCGTGTCTTATTTTAAAACAGGGTCTCACTAGGTTGCTGAGTCTTCCTACATTGCTGAGGCTGGCCTTGAGTCTGAGATCCTCCTGTCTCAGCCTCCTGAGTACTGAAATTACAGGTGTGCACCACCATGCCCAGCTTATTAATGTAGTTCTATATCCACAAACAGCTGGTGTTTATGCTGAGTCACTTTAAAAGTGAATTTACTAGTCTCCTCTGCATTGCAGTTTATTTAAAATGGGGAGATCAGGAAAGCAAGTAGGTGAATGTAACTCCTCACTTCAGTGTTTCAAATGTTTCCCCTACTAATGTAACCAAAAGTAAAGATTTATATAACCAATGTAGCATAAAGCAAAGGTATTGCTAATTAGTTGTTTGTAGTATGGCAGTATGAATACCTGGCTAATGAAGATTTTTAAAGGAAGAACAATAGTCTTGCTTATTAGAAGTATATTTTATAGGTTTATTGAGTTTGTGAGCAGCATAAAAATAACCTGCTAATTCATTGTGAAACTAAAACATTTCTGTAAAATGCATTTTTAAGGATATTGGCAGACACAGCTATCAGTCAGGTGTGATATTTCCACAGAGAGAATGGGAGCCTTGCCCAGGACATGAGCACTGTCATTTATTCTGTGTAAGGGGGAGTGTGTATGCCTGTGTGTGTGTGTGGGGGGGGGGGGGTCCTTGTTGCTACAAAGTTGAACTGTGTGGCA
This sequence comes from Graphiurus murinus, assembly GCA_004027655.1. Classification (NCBI taxonomy): domain Eukaryota; kingdom Metazoa; phylum Chordata; class Mammalia; order Rodentia; family Gliridae; genus Graphiurus; species Graphiurus murinus. The sequence continues at coordinate 5,392 of PVLC010018437.1, read as the reverse complement.
ATCTTCAACACTTGGGATGCTCACCTCCTCATAAAATGTGTTAAATTGTAAAGCATAGAGTCATTGTAGACACTAAGAATTAAAACTCTTAAATCAGTACAACAGAAATAATAGGCAGCATTCTCATGTGGAACAGGATCAGTATATGATTGATATGATTTAATTTTATACATTCCCTAAGACTATTTCTAAATTACATTCACTGAGTGTGTGTATATTAAATTGAAATCAGTGCTGTTAACCTAAAAAAGGCTTTTTCTTTTTATACATACAAGGTTTGTTTTTTCAGCTTTATTATTTAAGTATTATGCACTTAACACCAGATAGCAACCTGTAAAGTAAGTACTATTGGGTCCTTACAGGCCCTGTCAGGGAGTTGAAATACTTTATACTTTACAAGGTTATTTATTTAAAAATAAAAAAAAAGAAACAACTGCAAGACATTTCAAAGCTATTGCATACACCTTGTTTCATATGATAATGAAAGAAACTTTTAGTTTTGCCTAATTCTTGCACTGAATATAAATGATAATATAACATTAAATGTGCATTTTAAACAGATTTTATTTCCCATTTATTTCTTAGCATAGAAAAGGAACTATGCCTAGTGATAGAGAACTGACTGAGATTTATTTCAAATGTAGAGGGCTGAGAGAATAGAAGCACCTTACTGCGGGAGCGCATTGTGTTGTGTAGTGCCACTGAGCACTTCAGTGGCCATTCTTCAACTTTGCTGCAAAGCCCTCTTCAGTTAAAGCACATCGAGAAGAGTCTCTGCTTAATTGCTTTGTAAAAAGGAGCAATGGTATTTTTTATCCTATAAATATAATGTAATTTAAAAGTTTTTCCTACAAAATGGGTTTATATTGTTGCCTAAACTATCATGTATGTAAACAGGTTTTTAAAGGTGGGAGGGAATCCATATTTGTGTGTGTGTGTATGTGTGTGTGTGTGTGTACACGCACACATGTGTATGCACTGTTTGCCTGTTGAGCTATTTCAAAGATATGTTTATTCTAGAATTTTCTATGTTTTGCCCACAGTAAGTGTACAACTTAGCATTTGTAGGATTTAATTGATTGAACTCCAAATTTATAAATGTTTTGTCCCTTTTACAAACACATTTACTATCCCACTGTGAGGTGCATGTACAGAAAATACCTCTGAGGCTGACGTGTTGACAAGTCAATGGATGTTATTTCACACTGAATCTCAAAGCAGCAGTTGTTTGTTTTGAGGCTAGAGGGGAAGTTGTTTTGTTTTGCTTTAATTCAGGTACAACTAAAAGCAGTGCAGCTTGGGGAGTGGAGGGGTGGGGGAGACCTTGAAAGGTGATACTGAGATGAAAGCAGAAGGTCTGGGTGGTGGTTACAGAGTCCAGTTTTAGCAGGGGAAGTGTTCTTACTTGCATGTTCTGTGGTTAACTATCAAAGGATTTAATGAGCTATTCCAGCATTCCCGATACTAATTCTATTGGCTTTAAGGAGTTGCCATAATCACAAGATGGAACTTTCCCTTCATTTGTGAACCAAGAGGGGTAGACACAGCGACCAGGTGTACAGTGACTTCTGACTTCACCTTTGACAGAATCCCCCACTGGCTCATTGACCTTTTCATTGTACTGTATATCTTGCTGAGTGTGAAACCATAATATGTAGTTTATGAAAAAAATGGAAGGCTGCAGATCATTTTGCATGAATAAAGCCTATTATGGCTGAGGAAACTGACTTTTTTTTAGGTGTTCTTGGTAAATGAAAATTATAATGGCAAATTGAGTCACCATTTACTAGCTTTGTGCAATATTATAAAGGTAGAAGCAAAACACTAGCACATTGTGCTTGGCTTTTAAGGATGGCTTTATCTCCATTACATTAAATGGACAGTGCACAGTGTATTGTAATTGCCATCTCTTGCAAATTTACAATACTTAAATAATGCTCAATTAACATTCTAAAGTATTAAACATACAAAGAAAATACTAAGCAAGCATTTATAGCAATACTATGAAATCTTCAATAATTGTTCTGACTGTTGCCTTTTGCTCTTTAGTGCAACTTTTCTGCATTGTAATTATTGTATTGCTTTATATTCCATGTTTTTTACACTCATGACTTCAGAATTACTTGTACACCAAGTATTGCAATCACCTTTCTCTTATTGTACATGCAATGTAACAACATACAGTTTTGGTGCTTAACGATATTCTTTTTTCTTTAATAAAGGATATTTATTTGAATTAACCTGATTTTTTTGTTTAAAATAGCATTGGCACCAGATGTGGTGGTGCATACCTCTAATCCCAGTACTTGTGAGGCTGAACCGGGAGAATTATAGGTTCGAGGCCAGCCTCAGCAACTTAGACCCTGTTTCAAAATAAAAACCAGCTGGGCATGGTGGCGCACGCTTGTAATCTCAGCATTTGGGAGGCTGAATCTGGAGGATCCAGGTTCACGGCCAGCCTCAGCTACCTAGTGAGGCCCTCCGCAACTTAGTGAGACCCTGTTTCAAAATAAAGAATAAAAAAAAAATAGGGCTGGGGGTATAGCTCAGAGGTAGAATGCCCCTGAGATCAATCCCCAGTACCACAAAAATAAGTAAATAAATAAAAGTAAAAAACAAAAAGTAGGGCTGGGGTTGTAGCTTGGTGGTAGAATGTCCTTGGGTCTATCCCTAATAACACACTAACTCACACACACAGCATTAGTGGTACATATTTTCTTTTCTTTTTTTTTGCGGTACTGGGGATTGAACTCAGGGGCATTCTACCTCCGAGCTATACCCCCAGCCCTATCTTTTATTCTTTATTTTGAAACCAAGTCTCACTAAGTTGCGGAGGGCCTCACTAGGTAGCTGAGGCTGGCCGTGAACTCGGATCCTCCGGTCTCAGCCTCCCAAATGCTGGGATTACAAGCGTGCGCCACCACGCCCGGCTCCATATTTTCATTTCAAATAGGATCATAGCAACTTACACATATTTTGTACCAGGTTATAATATATAGCACAGGATCCAGGGACTGTCCTCCCTTGTATTTTGATTCTTTCTTAGTGTTCTCTATTACAAAATATTTTAACGGCAGCCTTATTTGTGTTAGTAATAGTCTTTTTTATGCTGTTTTTGTAAATTTCCCCAAAGTTTGGAACTGTTGATTTCCAAAATTCGAAGGTCTTTAAATGTGTTCATATCCAGTCAATTGTGATCATTAATTTGGGGGGGATATTAGCTTTATACTTATACATGGAACTAGCTAACTAGAGCCCAGAAGACACTGACCAATTTCTTTGAGAATGGTTTAATTCAAAGAACAATTAAAAGGTTAGTTATAAGCTGGGCATGGTGATTACACACCTATAATCCCAATACTTGGGAGGCTGGGACAGGAGGGTCACAGGTTTGAAGCCAGAGTGTAGTAATTTAGGCCCTCTTTCAAAATTAAAAAAAAATTTTTAAAAAGGGTTAGGTATATCACTCAGAGGTAGAACACTCCTGGGTTTAGTCCCCAGTACCACTAAGTAAATATTTAAAGGCACGAACTTGGTCTGTAAACAGATGTTTTGTATAATCAAAGATTAGTGAGAAACTGGAAAGCTCTAAGAAGCCTCATGTTGCTTGTAACTTTTTATGAAAGATTTAGAATAAGAAAATCTGAAGTCTTTTTTTAGGTGTCCTACAGTTCGTAAATGTGTGAAGTGGAAGAATAGACACATCTGGCCACCCTGGCACATCATATAGTCTTACTGAAATGAAGCCATACCAAAACCATGCTGCTATTCTGTGGTCAGAGCAGTCCATTTGGCAACAACCTTCCTTAAGGTTTCTAGGCCAAAGTGATAGTTTTCATTCTTAGACCAAAATCTCTGGGAACTAATTTGACTAAGTGTTTAAAGGTTCTAGTGGTTCAAATTTCCTTTTAGAAAAAGTACTTGGTTTTTCCTACAGACCGTTTGTCAGCTACCTCTTTTCAGAAAACTGTGGCTTACCCATGCAAGTATATGGGTCAGTTTCACAAATGTGTGTTTGTTGTGGTACTAGGGATCTAACCCAGAGGTATTCTACCTCCAAGCTACACCCTTGTTTTTTCGTTTTGTTTTGTTTTGTTTTTTGAAACAGGGCCTCGCTAAGTAGCTGAGACTGGCCTCAAACCTGCAATCCTCCTGTCTCAGCCTCCCAAGTACTGGGATTACAGGTGTGCACTATTGGGCCTGGCAGTTTAATGGTTTTTGAAGCAGAAATAATAACTCTGGAACTTTGAACGGCTGTCAGGAAATGCAGCCATAAGTTAACTGAACCATCAGTTGCTGAAGGCTTCCTAATGCCACTCTCGACTTTCTCCAGTGTCACCCAAGCTTCAGGGTCACACTGAACTGACCTGTCACAGGTGACACATCCTTTGGCTTTTATGGATAGTTGAGACAAAAATAAACCTAAGTATTTTTAGGCTTTTTAGATAACTTGCTTCTTAATAACATCTGTATCATAACACTCCCAGTGTAACTTCTCTGGCCTGTACTTCTCAGCTCACAAGGTCTGTATGTGTTTAGCTGCCTGCTGATTTCTTCAATTAAACGCTTCACACATACCAGAGCATGTCCCAGAATGGTTCCCTTGACCCTTCTGACATCAAAACCCGAACCCAGACCTTGCCTGCTCTACCTGTCTGTCACAAGCCACCCAGCTTTGCCACTCAGAACCTAGCAGTCGTCCTTGATGTCTTGCTCAAATGAGACCCAACTCTAGCTTACATCTGGCACACATCCACTTTGCTTCAGACCTCCATCCCTTGATTAGATTTCCCTACTGGCCTCTCCACTGCCACTCCTGCCTCTGTCCAGCTGCACCCAGAGTGGCAGTGTCCAGCCTCTCCCTACGACCCTCCAGTTACTTTACGTTCCACTTGGGATGGAGCCGTGAACAACAGGCTGCATGTGACCTGGCCCTTCCTATCTGCCTGGTTGCTTCTTGACCTCAGGACCTGGGCATTGGTCACTGCACCCCCTTTTTAGTATGACCAACTTGGTGCCTCCTCAGAGGTCATATGGTCATATGGTACCTCTAGTACCTGAGAATGTGCTCTTATTTGGAGTCTTTTTTTTTTTTTTTTTGCGGTACTAGGGATTGAACCCAGGGGCATTCTACCTCCGAGCTATACCCCCAGTCCTATTTTTTTTATTCTTTATTTTAAAACAGGGTCTCAGAGCCGGGCGTGGTGGCGCACGCTTGTAATCCCAGCATTTGGGAGGCTGAGACTGGAGGATCCGGGTTCGCGGCCAGCCTCAGCTACCTAGTGAGGCCCTCCGCAACTTAGTGAGACTCTGTTTCAAAATAAAGAATAAAAAATAGGGCTGGGGGTGTAGCTCGGAGGTAAAATGCCCCTGGGTTCCGTCTCCAGTACCG
>PVLC010018436.1:0-32105 GCA_004027655.1 Graphiurus murinus | reverse complement strand
CGTACTTGGGCATTGACTCTATGTTACACTAATTGACTCTATGTTAGAGTTACAGCTAAACCTTAAAAGACAACCCATTTTAATTTTTTAAACACATATCCTATCTCAAATAAGACTACTAGCATACTTGGTGGATATCTACAAGGAATTTGCTTTCATAAATTCATTAGAATGGTTGTCATTTTTGTAACTGGTTAAGGATAAATGGTTCTTCAAAAAGGTTGAGAGTTAGAAGAGACTATTCATTCTCACAATGTTTTGAAATATTTTAATTTCTTTGTATTATTAACTTGTAATATCTACAAAGAAGATATTTATAAATTTTAACCCACATATGAATTATCAAAATTTATCATAAATTAAATTTTTTAATAAAATTTTATCACGATATTTGTTTTTTGTTTTTTGGTTTTTGGGGTTTTTTTTTTTGTGGTACTGGGGATTGAACTCAGGGGCATTCTACCTCCAAGCTATACCCCCAGCCCTATTTTTTATTCTTTATTTTGAAACCTGGTCTCACTAAGTTGCGGAGTGCCTCACTAGGTAGCTGAGGCTGGCTGCGAACCTGGATCCTCCGGTGTCAGCCTCCCGAATGCTGGGATTACAAGCATGCGCCACCACGCCCGGCTACGATATTTGTATTCTAAAGGAAAAGCTCAGTGACCAAATATGAAATGGTTTGGATAAACTCCTAGAAGGGCATTCATTACAAAAAGATTAAGAGACCTCCAGTTTTCAGCTCTTTCGTGAACTAATAAATGACATTTTGATGTACCTATATGATGTGACAATAATATTTAATATACAGGACATGTTAGAATGGTTTTTATCCCACTGATGGAATCAAAGATACCTTATCAACCACTGTAGTGAATGCTATAATTAAAACTCTCCTCACTGTTAGAAAGCTCTTGGTCAAAGGAGCAGGTCTCCTTCCCCCTAGGATACTTTGATTTCAGTGACCATTTATGAATTTATTTCTTTTTTCAGGTACCCCAGTTATGAATTTATTAGTGATAATTCTATCTCTTGGTCAGCTGGACTGCCCAGTCGATACTCAGAAAATTCTCTTCGGGGTGTGATCCTGGATATACATTTTCTCTCCCAAGCTGACTTCCTAGTGTGTACTTTTTCATCCCAGGTAGGTGGCAGTAAGACATGTTTAAATAACCAATACATTTTCATCGTATTGGGCTCAGGAAAATTATTATGTGACTGTGTGTTTTCAAAGTTAGTTTTCATGTTACAGGTACAAATTTTCTTATATTTAGTAATGATAGATTTTGTGAGAGAATTAAGAGATTCCATAAAATAGCTATTTCAGCACATTGAATATTTAGTCATTTGCAAGCAGAGATTGAATACATACCCACTGGAGCCAGGTAATGAAGCTAGTTATTTATTTGTTTGTTTGTTTATGTTTATTTAGTTATTTATTTTGGTACTGGGGACTGAACCCTGGGGGCATTCTACCTCTGAGCTACACTCCCATTCCTTTTTATTTTTTATTTTGAAACAGGGTCTAGGTTCCTGAGGCTGGCCTCGAACCTGTAATCCTCCTGTCTTAGCCTCCCACGTTCTGGGATTATAGACATGTGCCACTGTGCCAGTTTAGTGAACCTATTTAAAGTACCCAGCTCGTTTACAATATATAACAGAAACAACAAGTAATTAAGCTTCCTTAAAACTTTCTGACTTAAAACTTCCTGTAATAGTCAATATTTAACAAGAACCCATCCATTTGCATACATTAATGCACTGATACTGAGGGGTTTAACTGCTTAGCATTTGCCTAGCTTGATTGCTTTATAGAAAAGAAAAGAGAGTAAGTGTAATTCCTTTTCAAGTCCTATTAGATTTCTACTAAGAAGAAACTAAACATTAAATTTAAGCAATACAATATCACTATCATTTTCTTAGTTTAATTATTGTATAAAATTATTAGGTTATGGGTTCTGTGTTTACTTTTATGAGTGGTCTAATCAGCCTTGTATGTCCTGTGGAATATCAGTATTTATGCATATATTATTTGTTGGTTCATTTAAGCAACTATTAAATGACTATTCATACTCAAAGTTAACTGAGGTACAGAGAGAATTTCAAGCAAATTGAAGATACAGTTCTTGTACTCTTTCAAATCAAAATACTCACATGAACCAACTAGAGAAAAATTACCAAAAAATGTAAGTCAGTATAAGATAAAGAATGTTTAAATGCTAAGAAGCATAGAAAATGTGAAAAAGAAAGCCATAGCATTTACATGGGAACAGATTTCAGAGAGAATAAGTAAATGGACAGTTTGTTTATTATATAAAATAAGACAGTGCGCATTATCACAATGGAATGGTGATATGATAAGTAAGATTAGTCAGTCACAAAAAGTGAAAAGTTGGATGTTCTCCCTAATATGCGGAAGCTAGGGAGAAAATGGGACATAGGAAGACTCCAGACGAAGAAGGAGAAATATTAGATGAGTAAAGAAGGCAACCTAACTGAGGGAGATGGGAAGGAGGAAGAGGGAAACTCCCGAATGCACCTGATATACATTCACAAACATCAAAGTCAATCACTAAGTCAAACTCGAGGAGGCAATGGGGTGAGAATTGGGGAAGGGCTAAATGAATGATGTGTGTATGTATGCCTCTGCCATCCTGTACCTCATAAAAATGTATGATTACAATGCACCAATAAATTTTTAAAAATTTTTAAGTTAATGCTAAAAGAGAGAATATTGCACATTTGTTTACATAAAATTTCAAAAGAAGTTTGAATAATAAAAAGTTGAGCTACTAGTTTTAAGGAAACAGTAAACTGAGAACAAACATTTAAGCTCACATCAAATGGTTTCCCTAATAAATATAGAGTACTTTCATGTTAATAGACAAAGGCCAAACATCAAACAGAAAAATCAGCAATGGATATAAATAGATAGTATATCATAAAGGAAATAGAATTAGCTCTTAAATACATGAAATTATACAAACATCTATCCCAAAAAGAACAAAGCAGGTTTAAGTATACCATTTTTTTTCATGTATCATAGTAGTAAAAAAGTATAGTGCAGATTAACAGAGGTATATGAACATGTATGTATGTATGTATATGAATATAAACTGAATGAACTCATGTCAGTTTTCCTGTAGGAATTTATAACAAACTTATACACATTTGAAATGAGTGTACATGAAATTCTCAGTGCAGCAATAAAACAGTAAATAAATAGTCAAAAAAATTTAAAAAGAAAGATATTTAAGCAAAGGCTACAGGCTCCTTTAATATGGAATAAGAACTACCACCCACAAATAGCTACACAAAATAGGAGTCACATAGCAATAATTCTAATCAGAATAGAAAACTTCCTTCACCTTCAAGTTTCTATAAAAGCATACACTGTTGATATTTCTCCCTAATTGGAATGAGGATCCTATCTTTGAGAAGCTCCTTATCCTTTCTCCTGGTAGAGGGTCAGGGGTATGTATCTACTTGGTTCTTCTCAACTACTTTTGAGAATCTACTTATGTACCTACCTGATCATTAGGTGCCTATAGCCAGTAAAAAACCTCCACACAAAACTAATACTTATGGTTAGAATGGATGAATCAAGAGTCACTTTCCCAAATATAGCATTTTGCCTGTAGATCTAGTTTTAGGCCTGCCTGAAGTCTGTTCCTCTAGTCCCAGGTTTCTCAACTTAGGCACTACTGACATTTGAGGCCAGAAAATTCTTTGTTATGAGGAACTAAACTGTGCATTTGTAGGATGTTTAACAGCATCCTTGGCCAGTAGCACCCCCAACTCAAGTTGTGACAAACAGAAATGTCTCTAGATAGATGTATGTATGTATATATGTATATAAATACAAACTGGAAGATGCAAAGTTATCTTGGTTGAGAACAAGTTTTCTAATCATAAATCCCTAAAATTAAATAATGTATGTCTGAATGTTTACCATCCTTACCTGTAGATAGGCACTGAGGCTTACAGGGTTGTGCTCAATGCTTTGCTTTCTTTCTTCTGGCCCTGTTCATTCTGGAATGGAAGAAAAATCCTTTCTCAATATCTTTTTTCTTTTTTTCCCCTTTTAAGTATGTACTTGAAATTTTTTTGGTCCTTATAACTCTTAATTTTGACCTAAAAATTAGGACCTCTATTAATTCATGATAGAAGTTTGACCAGCATTGAGGAGAATTATACTGCTTTGCTCTGTTTTATGTATAATATCAACCACAATGCATTCATACTCTGGATCCAGAGAAGCAGTTCATATGAAGAAAGATTGGTACTGAGAGAGTTTTAGTATCCAAAGGAAACATGAGTCATACTTATATACTATATACTATATTATTCCTAAAAACTCTTGACAAAGTTCACTGAAATAATTTCTGCTCATTTGAGCCAAAGCAAAACTCAAACAGTATCTAGATCCCAAAATAGACTTGAGTACCTCAAAATATTTTATGTTAGGGTTCAGAATAAAAGTTTAACAGTAATTATACCTTTTGTTTATATATTGAGTGACGGTTTGCCAAATATGATGATCTCTGTTATCATATATCTTACTGGATTACTAACAACTATAGCATTTAAAGATGCATATTCAATGATAAATCCCTGGACTTAACTCAGTATTTTTTGCAAGTATTTTTTTAGCAAAAAGGTATTTAGTACAGCTTAATATTTTTGCAGTGAGAATCAAATTGGTTACTGGAGTTACAGGTTTCCTTGCCATAAACTAAAATTCAAATTATTTGAAAAATCTCCCAGAAATGTCATCATCATCATCATCATCACCAGTAGGTCATGAGAAAAAGTCACTGATAGAATCAAAATGCCAACCCATTGACTTCACAGTGCAGAGAACCAGAATGAGGCAACATGGGCTCTGCAGGTAGCCTATCTAAATTTGAGTCCAGCTTTGTCCATTTAGTGGCTATGTAGCCGTGAACAAACATTGCCCTATCTCTGTTGGTATTTTGTTTTATTTTCACATTGTAAAGTGGTAATAAAAATAGTAAAGTAATAGAACAATAGTAAAACAACAAAAATAGTGTATAGCAATATATTAAACACATTAGCTGCTGCTATTCATATATATGCATATATGAATATAGATATATGAGTAGTTGTAGGAATGTCTTTGCCTGTTCGACTCTATTGTATTGATTTTAGCAGCTCTTTTTCACTTGGCTTCATTTCAGACTATGCTCTCACATTTTAGAAGGAGTGTGAAACATGCTATTCAAGAAATCCATTACCTCTGCTCCTGGTCATGAGTAATGCTTAGGGCCTACCCAATCATATGGCAGGTATACCAATTCTTCATGAAAAAAAGTAAACCATAACATTCAGCTTATTAATTTCTCTGTGCCAATGTACCACCTCAATTCTACTTTAGTATAGCTTACTAAAAGAGAACATTGCCATATACTGTTTCTTTTCAGAAACACAAGTTCTTCATTCTCAAAGGGTGAGTGACAAGTAATAGTATTTGGTATAACTTAATGCAAGTAACCTTGTACATGTGTTGACTTCAGGGAAATTAATCCTTAGTCTCCTATGTATGCCAGAGGCATGTCAGAAAAGGGGGAAAACTAAAGCCTTACATCCAGAAGAGTGACAAAAATCTCAGGCCAGAATAAAACATGGACAACCAACTCTCAGCTTTCCTTGATGATAACCTCATGTTCCAAGAGATGATTAGAAAGTCATACAAGTTCAGTATATTCTTCATAATGTTTTAGCAATCCTTAAGTTGTCTAATCATGTAAATTTTCTGTCTCTTCTATGCAATTCTTTGAGGTATTTTATACTACATGACAACAATGAGAAAGAATTGATCTTTTAACCACAAGCTATTGTAGACAATATGAGAATAAACGCCATGCTAGGAGGAAAAATCCAGGCTTGATGTTTGTAAAAGTGCAGATGTGAGTGGCATGGCATCTTAATCAGGATTCCTCAGAAGTCTTAGGCCCATCCCCCTACATCTCAGATCTTCTGATTTCTGTTGGTTTTATCTTCATAAGTAAGGCCTGGGAGTTTTTTCTTCTTAAGTGAAAAGTTTTTAAAAAGCCAACAGTATGCCTCTACTCTTAATTTTGTTACCATTGTTGCTCTTAAATCTGAATCCCTTCATCAGAGCTGTTTCCTAAAGCCAAGTTTGTCCAACATCATAAATAGAAGAAAATGGTCCTTGGGATTTAATATGAAAATTGGAAGCAATATTAGCATTTTCCAAGAGCATCATGTGGATTTTGAAAGCTGTGCAGTCACATTCTAAACTACTTTACCAAATATGCTAATCTTCTACAATTACTAGAAAACGCCTATGGCCAAAGCATCTACTTCGTCACTTATTTCTTATTGGATGAAACTGTTTTAAATCTGAAGCAAATAAGTTACAATTGGAGAAATAAGATTAATCAGCAGCTCAGTTGTAGATAGGCAAAATATTAAAAAGCTGTTTTGAAAGTAATGTGAATCAAGTTGTGGAATCAATTTTTATTATTCTGGAGTCTGATTTACCAAAATGGTTTTAAATGTTTCTTTAGAGATGCTTTAACATTGTTAAAGTTAGCATTATTTAATGAACAGTCAGCCATTAAAAATCGCCATAGAACAATTTTTTGGTTGTTGTTTTTCCTTATAACACTACCTTAGAAGTTTTGTTTTTTGTTTTTTGTTTTTTTTGCGGTACTGGGGATTGAACTCAGGGGCATTCTACCTCCGACCTATACCCCCAGCCCTATTTTTTATCCTTTATTTTGAAACAGGGTCTCACTAAGTTGCGGAGTGCCTCACTAGGTAGCTGAGGCTGGCCGCGAACCCGGATCCTCCGGTCTCAGCTTCCCAAATGCTGGGATTACAGGCGTGCGCCACCACTCCCGGCACCTTAGAAGTTTTTATAGCACACTCATGGCATCCTCTAATTCCAAATCCACACACAGCAAAGCTGGCCTCATTATACTTGGAAACAGGTTTGGAAGGCTCAGAGGGCAAAACCAAGAACTACATTAACTTTCTTCCAGATATATGGTTCAGAATAGGAATTTCCATCAAGGTGTAGCTCATAAAACAATAGTGAATAACTGTTGAAATTACCATGGAGACAGCATAGAATAAAAGCCCAAGCTGCAAACCTTGTGCCTACTTCTCAGAATGGAAGACAAGAAGTGCACCTCACACCAGCCTGCACTCTGGCTTGCAATGCTGAGTGCTGTGCTATGCTGTGCAGCGCAACCTTTATTGCATTAAGTTTGGCATTCCTACAATGTAGCAGAAACGTTGGTCTTATTCTCTCATTATATAGCAAAACTAAGTAGTTTATAGGAAAAGTATACAGATCTCCCAGCATCATTAGATCAACATACTTTCAACTTCTCACACTAGGAGAGCCTTCTGACCTCTGTTTTAACAAAAACAATGTCACTTCTGCTCTGAGAAAACTTGGGAGGCTCATGCAAACTCAGCTGGCTGTTCTTAAGAGATAAAATTTAGACCAATAGATCCCCCATTTTAATTGGTGGTGGTGGTGGTTTATCTGTATTTTATCCTTTGGCAGGAATTTTGCTGTTAGCCACTAGCGTGTGCTAGTGTGTGCTTAGTGTGTGATACAGTGCCATGTCAACACAGAATGAAATTAAACATACTGCATATAGCCAAGTGTTACTTTGCAAACTGTAAGCTGCCCTTCTCAATCATGCAACGTGAAACCCCGAGAGGAAGTCTAGGATAATTAAATGCAAACATCAACACTATAGCAATCTTTCTAGCTCTTTGCTGTAAATTGCCATATGTTGATACAGATAACCATTACTTAAAATGTTTTATGTGGACCTTAAGGATTAAATATCACCCATGGACTTGCACCTCCATTACTAGAGCAATAGTCAGTATAACATGGAGCAATATTCATCAACAGATGTTCATTGAGTATCTGTTATGTGGCAGCCACTGTTCTAAGTGCTTATCCAAAGGCAGTTTCATGTGTGGTTGAAAACATACTCTAGAACCAAAAAGATCTAATTGTGGTTCTGTCTGTCATTTGCTAGGTTCTTTTGTTTTACCTGTGGCTTATTTTCTTCCTCTGTAAAATATGAATAATAATAGTACCTCGTGAGTTTTTTGTTTCTTGTCAGAGTTACATGAATTGAGGGAGGGGTATACTATTAAAACAGTGCCTGGAACATGATCAGTGGTCCTTACACTCTCTGTTGTTATAAGAAAGATAAGGTCACACCTATATAGCACTAACATGATTGGAAGGGCTTACAATCTACATGTTTTTCCAGAAATCTCTCTTATAGTGGCCCACCTTGATATCTGAAATTTTACTATTAATTATTTGGTATAAGAAAATACATGTGGCCCAGGCATGGTGGCGCATGCCTACAATCCAAATACTTGAGACTAAGGCAGGAGAATTGCAGGTTTGAGAGGAGCCTCAGCAACTTAGCCAGACTCTCAGCAATTTACTGAGACCCTGTTTCAGAACAAAAAATAAAAAAGGCTGGGGGTGTAACTGGGAGGTAAAATGACCCTAGGACCATTCCCCAGTACCACACACACACAGACACACACAAAGAACAAAGAGGGAGGGAGGGAGGGAAGGAAGGGAGGGAGGGAAGGAGGGAAGGAGGGAGGGTAAGGGAGGGGAGGAAGGGTATATCCACAAGACTAACATTAACAGCTATTTATACCAAAACATAAACTAATTATTAGGATTATCACCATAAGGAAGCAGGTCCCTAAAAGTATGGACCAAGGGCCCTATTAATTTTACGAGAGTAAGACATTGAAGAAGTAGAGAGGAGGAACCATATCAGGGTTTATTGTCATAGTGGAGATTGCAGTCATCCTAAGAGTAATACAAGGTCCCGTATTTCTGGCTAGAAATGACTGAAAGTGAGTAAAGGGACCCTGAAAAGAAAATTCTTTTTGCCCAGGCTGTCTCTTGGCCTTTTGTTATATCTTTTTGATGTTACAGTATGAACATGGACAACAGCATTTGCAAGGGGAAATATGTATAGCAATTAGAAGCATATACCAACTGCCTGAGTTCAAACCTCAATCCACTGTTTATAAATAGTGTACCTAAGAGCAAATGCCTTAACCTCCCTTAACATATGAAAATGAGCATGATGATAGAGTTTTAGCAGGATACTGAGAGGATTGTATCAGATGGCACCTCAAAACAATATCTGACAGTTGAAGCAAAAGCTCAGTAAATCTTAGCCTCTATCATGTTATTGTAGCTTATTATTGGAACAGCTTTGTTTTCATTACAATTGTATGTCACTTAATGATGAGCATGCATTCTGAGAAATGTGTTGTTAGGTGATTTTGTCATATGAATATCATAGAGTATACTTATGTGAACTAAGATATTATAGGTAATATAATTTTATGGGACCACCTTTGTATATACAATCCATCATTGAGTGAAAGGTCATTAATGCAACACATGAATATAATTTGTCTGGTTAATGTGACTCTTTAGTTTTTTCCTTTTCAGAGTTCCCACTGAATTTTGCTTTCTTTGTGTGAGCCTTTGGCTGAATTCAGAGTTAAAAAGTTCCAAATCTTTTGGATTCTTATTTTTTTATAGTCTCAGTATTCTACCAGTGACCCCAATTGTATTGTGATATTCCCAATATAAATTTTATTGTTGAAATAAACTTGAAAGCAAAGTTTTCATTGTTTTAGACCTGTCTAGTTGTAATTCCACCACCAGAACTTGGGCAAATCACTTAAACTCCTTGTATTTTAGTTCTTATCTGAAAAATTGAAAGTACTAACTTTAGCTTCATTTGCAAATTACATAAAACATTTGAGTTCTTGAAATTCAGATTCTCCAAGAAGTTGAGATAATGATTAACCTAATAAGATTTCATTTGGTCAATAACAGTTAAAAATGAGCATCTTAGGCTAGGGGTATAGCTCAATGGTAGAGTGCTTGCCTAGCATATGTAAAGCCCTGTATTCAATCTCAAGCACCTTCAATCTCCAGCACTGCCAAAATAAGTAAATAATAATAGAAACAATAATAAGCATCTCCATTCCATTTTTGGGGGGCATAGTTTTAAAGGACTGCTGAGTGATCCTAAATTTCTCCACCAAGCATATTAAAAAGTATTATTATTAACGTCATTTTAAATTAATGCAAAAGTATTGGCATAGGAACAGTACCTTCATTAACTAAAATGACTACAATTAGAAATTGAGGAAAATTTGACATGAATTACGTTCTCAATTCAGCATGTTTAAAAGAAGAGTTTTATATGCAAAATGATAGTTCCTTCTTCTGTCGTTGCCTATTAGAAATGTTTCTGAAACCCACTTACTTTATACTGAATCTATTTATTAATTGCTTAAAATGCTATCCCTCTGTGGAGGAAGTTTAACTTTATAGCTGTAGTTTAACTCTGTCGCTAAGCAGTAACTCAGGGAATAATGCTCAGAATATCAAATTTCACCTGCCATTAAAGGCAGGAAAGATATTCTTTGTTCAGAGAGGAATCTTATAAGTATCCTTGAAACTACACCAGTCAGGTAGATGTATCTTCCCCAGAGGCTAACCCAGATTGTATCAGCCCAAGTATGCTAGTGTGTACACAGCACACTTAAGATTCTTTTAAAAGAGAAGTGGCCAATATGCTTTAGCTCATTTGACAATGCTAATTGTCAGTAATTGCATAAATCTGTATTGAAAAGAATTCTGAGATAAAGTTCTAAATTGGCAGAAAAGAGTATGTGATTGATGCAACAGCATTCATATTATTTTCTGCCTAAACCTTAAATTCTTCAAGGCACAAACTCTTTGTTACTCAATTTTATGTCACCATTGCCCAGCCTGGATGATTGTGTAGATCTTAATAAATGTTTATTAAAATTAGAAGATGAAAAATGATTTACACCATCATCTGATAGCAGATGGACTGCAAACTTGTGAGTAGAAGCCATTACTTCTCAGCTCTCTCAGTCCTAGAAGCCATGTTTGGCCAAGGACTTTGAGATTGCTGTGAAGAATAGCTTTTAAATATTGTACTAACAAACTTTTTTCCATTCTTTCCAAGGTCTGTCGAGTTGCTTATGAAATCATGCAAACACTGCATCCTGATGCCTCTGCTAACTTCCATTCTTTAGATGACATCTATTACTTTGGGGGCCAAAATGCCCACAACCAGATTGCCATTTATCCTCACCAGCCTCGAACTAAAGAAGAAATACCCATGGAACCTGGAGATATCATTGGTGTGGCTGGAAATCATTGGAATGGCTATTCTAAAGGCGTCAACAGAAAACTGGGAAGAACAGGCCTATATCCCTCCTACAAAGTTCGAGAAAAAATAGAAACAGTCAAGTATCCGACATATCCTGAGGCTGAGAAATAAAGCTCAGATGTAAGAGATGGACACCCAAACTCAGTTTGAACTATTCAGCCAGCCAGTAGATGAAGAAGGCTCTGAGACACCCTGGGCACCAAGAGCGACTAGGAACTGACAAATGTTTCGTTGGTGGAATTCCTCTTTAACAAGGGCTATAGTGCCCTCAAACCCATGCACAGTACAATAGTACTCACATATAACATGCAAACAGATTATTTTATACTTTGTCCCTTCTTTAAATATTATGTCCCCATGAAACAAACACTGCCACATTGTGTAATTTAAGTGACACAGACATTTTGTGTGAGACTTCAAACATGGTGCCTATATCTGAGAGACCTGTGTGAATTATTGAAAAGACTTGAACAGTTCCCTGCTGTGAGGAACTTGATTCTTAGCCAGTGGTGGTTTTGTGACCACTAAATTCACTCCAACAGATTCAGAATGAGAATGGATGTTTTTTTCCTTTATAAGGTTGTCTGGATTTTTTTTTTTTTAAGTAATTGCATCAGTTCATCCACCTCATCATTAATAAGTGAAGGACACATCAGAAAATAAAATATTCACTCTCCATTAGGAACTTTTGTAAAACAATGCCATGAACAAATTCTTTAGTACTCAATGTCTCTGGACATTCTCTTTGATAACAAAAAATAAATTTTAAAAAGGAATTTTGTAAAGTTTCTAGAATTTTGTATCACTGGATGATGTGATGATCAGCCTAATAGTTGAAAAATCTATCATAAAAAGAGTTTTATAGTTTTTCATCTTTACTTTTTCAGTTTCAGCTGGAGTAATTAATCAGATCTTTACTAAAAGAGACACTGATCTATTTTAATACTGAAAACTGATTTTTGTTGGTACACATTACAAAATTGCTAAGAACATCCTTTGGGAGCTTTCATTCTCTTATTTTGTATATTGTTGATTTGTTCTAACTGAATGAAATAATCATAGTTTTTGCTCCCAGGGAAACTATTACCTCCATTTCTAAAGCTCACTATTTGAGGTTTGTTTGGTAATCTTTTTTATTGTGACTCTCATCACTTTTCTGTGAATTGGGCCCTGTTATTTTATCCAAGAACTGATTTGTGCCCTTTCCTATTATGTCTTGCTTTTGAAAGTAGGAGGAGTCTTTGGGTTTGGGAATCTGTTTCTGAAGAATATATATCATAGTATGTAGAATTTGGTAAACAAAGGCGAAATGGACCAGCATGAGACTCAGAATGGACTTGGGATGATCTCTTCTAAATACTTCCCTTTAGTAATATCATGTTGGAGCTGGGCATGGTGGTGTACACTCATAATCCCAGTACTTAGGAGGCTGGGACAGGAGGATCCCAGATCCAAGGACAACCTCAGCAATGTAGCAACCCACTGAGACCCTGTTTCAAAACAAAAAGTAAAAATAGCAAAGGTGTAGGTGTAGCTTGGAGGTAGAAAATCCCTGGGTTCAATCCCCAGTACGGGGGGGGGGAGGGAGGGAATAATGCCATGTTGAAATCACTTAAGAAGATGAGCTTGATGCTTTCTGAACATCACTTCTCCTAATAAAAACATACTCTAGTTCTATGTATCCTGTCTCCTACATACTCCTTGCAGGAGTATTTAATAGCATATGTTCTACTTCCTAAAAGAAAAATTTGCTCCATATAGTAGCCAGTTTTCAGACCTGGTCTTAAATATCAGGGATTTCAAACAGAATAGCTTAGTTAGCTCCAGCCTTCACAACCTTACTAAGGGAAAATACCTCTATATAAAATCTTCCCACCAAACTCCCTAAATTCTTTCTACATCTCAAGTCAAACCTTCCCCAAAAAGCAAAAATTAACTACCTATAGTGTCAGTAAGCAAGTTTCCATTTAGTTTTAATATATAAAAATCATTTGAAACAGAAGCTCTAACTGAGCAGAGGTGTTGAGAACATTAGTTATTCTCCAACTCATCTCACTTGTCATCAGAACATTAGTAACTGTGGGTTTGATTTATGCCTTTGTACAAAGGTAAATTAATTTCTTCATTCTAAATTGACCCAGCTTCAGAGATGAAAGGGCCAAAGAAAAGAAATATGAAGGAAATACATTAAACAGTATTTCTCAAATGGAAGTAAAGAATTAATTGTAGATATTTTATCTGTCAGTAAAACCACCAACTTCCCTGGAAATGAGGGTTTCATTATGCTGCCCAGACTGGCCTCTAGTTGAGGTCTTCCCACCTCAGCCTCCTGAGTAGCTAGGATTATAGGCATGAGTCACAGCACCTGGCTAGCATTTCCATTTAATTCTGTTTCTCGGCTGAGATTTCCTCTTTTTATTTACTATTCCTTCATTAAACCATAGTTAACAATAACTAAAATCCTTTTCTGGCAAAGCCAACATCTGAATAATACCAGAATGAGTCAGCTTTTTTTTTTTTTCTTGTTGTTTGTTTTGTTTGCATCCTTCACATGTTGAGTTATTTTAGATTGAGTCCTGAACATTATAAATGTTTATATTGTGGATCCTCTTATATTCCTCTGAAAAGCACTGATTTTTTTGTTTATGTTAGTGGGCATTTAGCTTTATTGGACTCTATTTGTAAGCTATGTCTTGGGCAGCAGCTCAAATCTCAATTCAGTTCCTTTATCTTTAACTGGAGTCTACCATGCATGAAGTTCAAGAGTCAGCCAGAGATTTTTGGTAGAGTTTATGCACAGAATTTAGGGCACTTTTTTTTTTGTACTGGGGATTGGACTCAGAGGCATTCTACTTCTGAGCTACACCCCCAGCCCTTTTTATTTTTTATTTTGTAACAGAATCTCACTAAGTTGCTGAGACTGGCCTTAACCTGGGATGCTCCTGTCTCCTAAGTACTGGAATTATAAGCGTACCCCACCATGCCCAGCATACTGCTTTTCCTTTGGCTCCATTTCTTCTGCAATTTCCCCTCTTCCAGTAGCTGTAGTTGCTCTGTTTCTGTGGTGTCTTCTTCAACCAGAAAGACTACAGTTTTCTGCCAGCCCTAAAGCCATGAAAATGGGAAACTCTTTATTCCACTCCCTTCTTCCAAGTTTCAACCCTCTCCAGAATTTGCCTGCTTTTTGTTCAGTCTCCAGTACCTTCAGGTAGTTTTTTTGTATTATACTGCAAGTTTATAGTTGTTATCTATTAGAAGATTGGTTCAGCAGGTGCTTGTTCTACCATACAGGAAGTGGAACTCTGAGAAAGAGACTTAAAATGAATGAGACAGGAAGATCACAGGTTAAGGCCAACCTCAGCAACTTAGCAAGGCCCTGTTTCAAAATAAAATCAGAACCAGTTCAGAATTTAAGCCTGTTGTTAGAGGGCTTGCAGCCCTAATCCAGGGTTTTGATATGTCCCAAATGAGTGAGACTAGCAGCTTCCTTCTCTGAGCTTTAGTTTTTCCAGCTATATAGAGCCAACAAGTCTATTTACTAGATACTCTCTTAATAGAGTTGAGGAAATGAACATAACCAGTTTTTGAGGGAGTTGAAGATTAAGAAAGAAAAAGTGCATTTAAAGAACTACCTCCTAGAATAATTATTGTCATCAATACTTAGTTCCAAGAGAATACAATCACCATGTATTCCATGAGCAGGAAGAATATTGGGGTCTAAATTGTGCACCTTGAAAAGTCTCTTCTGCCTCGTTGAAGGTAAATATCTCTTAGTTGAGAGGAATGCACAAGGCGCCCCTTAGACCATAGCTAACTGCCTGAGAGCTCATTTGTGTTCCCAGGAGACTGTGCAGTAGACAGACCTATAAATCAACAGACCTATACAGAGTAGACTTGTGGCTTAGGAATTGGTAAATTTGGGAACTTAGCTTTTAACACCCTAATTTATGCCAGGTATAGATTCTGGGGAAATTTTTAAGTGCAGTACCCTGAGGGGAGCACAATAGAGCATTTACCTCTGTGCCTATGTTACCTGGGAACAGTTTCCTTCATGAAAACATGGAGGAGCTGTTCTGAGACCCTTGGCAGGAAAGAGTCAGGCCTTGGAAAGTTCTCTGACTTCAACTGTCGTTGACATTTTGCATGTTTGAGCATTTGCCCTTCCTGCATTCGTGTTGTTCTTGACTCAGATACCTGCCAGGTGGGCCATTGAGCCTTGCCACCTCCATTCCAGTTCACTTGCCTCCTGCTTTCTCTTCTCATCCTTAAGACTATCTTAATTTTGTATCCCTACCACCTTTACAGAGAATGATCTCATGTGAATGGTTATTTTATACTATTCTGTTCCTAATTACTTACATAGACTATAGTTTTGTCATTAGCATCTCTATAAGATATAAAGGGAGACAGGTAACTCTTTGCAGAGTTTAAGGTAAAATATTTTTGGACCTGAGTTATAATGAACCTAGTAGGTATTGTATTCATGTCCACCTAAGTTAAATATCTAATTAATTTTTATAAATTAATGTCACTATACTTGTGGGGAACCTGGGTAGGCCATCTTTTAAGTAAAACTATATCAACATGGCCAAAGCTTGCACTTTATTTTAAGTGTTAGAGATTGAACCCAGGGGTGTTTACCACTGAGCTATATCCTTTCCCAGCCCTTTTTATTTTTTTTTTTTTATTTTGAGACAGTGTCTTGCTAAATTGCCAAGGCTGACCTCAAACATGATCCTCCTGCCTCAGCCTCCCAAGCAGGTGAGATTACAGGAATGTGTCACCACCCCCAATGAACCTGCACTTTGTAAAAAGCAATGTATTGAAGGCTATGACTGTGGCCATTTTATGTGTTGGAAAGAGTGTTTGTGGAGTTCTTACTGACCTCCTACCATCAGTAACTGTTCTCTATAACCTCTCCTCCCACATTAGTGTCCTGTGGAGACTGTTGTTTTCTAACCGCCTGTATGAGTGAAGGCTATTAACAAAAGGAAACACAGCACATTTGTTCATAGCCCAGCTGGATGTGCACATCTGGAGGCTGGGAATGTGCAGTGTACTGAGAGCATGGATACTTTGGAGTGTGGGTTTGGTTGGCAGCCTGAGGAATGAGGCTGGCTTATAAAAGTGCTCCTTAGCAGATTACAGCATCTCAGAATTTCTGCCCAGCAAAGGAAATGGAGAGTAGTGGGTGCAAAGGCAAAATATCCAGTTCTCAGGCCTTTGTTGCCCCTTTGTATAGTGTCTATAAGTAGGTTATATCCCAGAGTCTCAGATTCTCTAAAGAAAAATCAATAGCACACACTAAACATCATCAAACTAAGATTTAGAATACCAGGCTTTGATTTTTGAATGCCCTATTAAATGTGGACAGAGCTTCATTTTCTTTATCTGTAGAATGAATTGGTTGGGTTGTTGGGGTTTGTAGATTTGGTTATCTGGTTGGGTTCTACACATCTAGAGGGAGTAGTTGCTACCCAGATTGCTACCCATATTATCCTAAGGACATATGGAGCCAGATCTTTGTTTTTCTAGACAAGCAAAATTAATTTTCTTATGCACAAACTTCAGAAACTATAGCAGATAATGAAATATATACACATATTATACACACATATGTATATAATATAACATAAAATATTAAAGTGGCCAGATAAAATATCCCATGGATATTTTGGTCTGTGGCTCATTAGTTTATAACTCTTGGACTAGATTGAGAAGGTTCTTTTCTAACTTTAAGATTTTGTCTCTAGCAAGAATTGGAAAGATGACCAACATCCACATATGCTTCTAATATGATTTGCTGCACATGTCCCAATTATTTGGAAATAACTTGCTTGGCTGGCTCATCCTGGGCTCAGAAGTAACTTAGGACACTAAAGGACAGGTGTGCTACAAGAGCTCGTACACAGGGCTCCTCAGACTTGGCCTCATAACAGGGTAGATAACTTTCAGGTTCTCATCCAGCCCTAAATTTCTAAAGGTGGCACAGTAGAGTAAGATTCTAACAAGGTAATAAGTGGTGCTAACCTGAAGCTATCTTGGTAAGGAGCCTGGGCAGCTTAATCTGGTAGCAAGAAGAACAAGGACCTGTTTCCAAGACCAGGTTGCGACAAGGTCTTTTTCTATACCTCAGTTACTGAATGATTCCTTACCTAATTAATAAGTTGTTTAAACCTACCTGTTGCCAGACATGGTGGTGCATGACTGTAATCTAGTACTTGGGAAACTGAGAAAGGAGCATCATAGGTTTGAGGCCAGCCTCAGCAACTTATTGAGATCCTGTTTCAAAATAAAACAGGCTGGAGGTGTAGCTCAGAGGTAGAATGCTCCTGGCTCCAATCTCTAGTACCCAAAATAAAAAGCACCACCTGTTTGTATTTGTAAATTTTTTAATTTGTTTTTGTCCCCACCTCTGTTTCCTGGTACAGCTTCTTTCATAGATAACAGCTTTGTTTCACCTAAATGAAAAAAGGAAGATCTATAATTACAAAAGCCAAGAGAATTGAGGAGTTGGTTTCCTTGGAGGACAAGGATGGGAATGACATCCCCCTTGGGATTAGATCTAGTTTCCCTCCCAACCAAAAAATCAGAATGGGTATCCACAATGAGGAGTCCTTTCTGTTCTATTTCATTATTTTTTATGTAATAGCCACAAACATTAGAAATTTCAAACATACCTCAGAGTTGATCACCACACGAGTGATCCATGCTGGTGGGTCACAAGGCCAAGAATGAGAGCATCCAATTTGTGGTAAAGAACAAGAGGTTCAAAATCAGATTGCCCTAATTTCATGTTTTGGCTTCATATCTGTTGAGTACCAACAAGTTCAATCTGGGTTATGCTTCTTCAAGAAACTTTCAGTGATTCAAAGAAGGTAATTGGTGGTCTGTGTCCACTACTTGTTTCAGTAAGTAGTTTTATTAGAACATAGCTATTTTCAATCATTTACATATTATTTATGTGTCCTTTCAGGCTACAATAGCACAGTTGAGTATTTGTGACTAAAATCGAGTGTATATCCCACAAAACCTAAAATATTTCCTATCTGGCCTTTTACAGAATAAGTTTCTCTTACCCCCCACTATAAGTAGTCTTGTCATTTGATTCATACTGAGTTATTAGAGGAAAATCTGGGTGTAGTAGTATACCCATGGGGTGCCTTTGCACAAATAAAGATGCTCCCTAACACAACTAACATATTATTTTTGTAACAAAACTTTTTGCCATAAAATTGCTTAAAAAAATAGAAATCTATAATACCAATTGCACTCTTGTAAAGCCCTATGCAGTAGCTCCTCTGCAGGTATGTGATCTGGTGAAGAAAACACTATACTTAGTTTTCTTACCTTTAAAGTGGAGGTAGCTTCTACTTGTGTTAAAAATAAGGAAGACATAAAATTACTTTGTAAAGGCTAATAGCTCTGCAAAATTAGTTGCCACAAAATCAATTGTTTCGGACAGTTTGTATGGTTCTAGAACTACTATTGATCCTGAAGAAAGTAAAGTTAGTTTAAGGAACTTACAGTGGAACTAGAAAGATGCGCACATATGAACTGTACTATAAAAGTACAATCTAACAAAAAGTTAAACACATTTGAACTAATTAGAACACTAATAATAATGATTCACATTTACTGACCTACTATGTATCAGACATACTTAACATGCATTATCTCACATGTATAATCTTCACCTTAGCCCTATTAGGTATTATTATCCCCATCCTACGCATAAGAAAGAAAAAAACATTTTATTATTCATTGACTATGTTTCAGGCACTATTCTAAGTTATTTACATACTTTAATTAATTTCATCTTCAAAATACCCTATGAAATATGCACTATTCTAATTTTTTAGATGAGGAAATTTATTCACAGAAATTAAATGCTTTCTGATCTTTTTCACATGATGGCACAGAGAAAGTTCTAATATTTATATTTGACATTCTGGGATAGACTTGAGGGGACTTGGGGCATCTATATGGGGCTTAGTAAAAAAAAAGTTTAATAGATCTCTACTGACAATCTGACTAACCAGGATGATTCATTGAGAGACCCAAAAAGGTAAATGTGATATGGTGACCTCAGGCTGCTCTCTTATAGTGGGTAGTAGTTCTAAAGTATTACACAACAAAATAACAAGCACTATATTCAAGAAGTCTCAGAGCCATATAGTATTCAAATGTAATTTCAACTGTTATAAAATGTTGGATGAGCTGGGCGTGGTGGCACACACTTGTAATCCCAGGTTTTGGGAGGCTGAGACAGGAGGATCACAGGTTCAAGGCCAGCCTCAGCAACTTAGACCCTCCACAACTTAGTAAGACCCTACTTCAAAATAAAATAGGGCTGGGGGTATAGCTCAGAAGTAGAATGCCCCTGGCTTCGATCCTCAGTGCCACAAAAAAATTTTAAAAATGTCAGATACTTATAAAATCGCTTTAACTATTTTATCATCATAAAAAATTTACAACCAGTAGCATTTTGTGGTACACCTTCCATCTGTTCATGGTTGGGAAACTCTGGGTTAAATTACTTGCAAGACAAATTACTGGGCTGAGTCAAATCAAGGCTTGCATCCAAGGATGCCTGATTCTGAAGTCTGTTCTGGTCTCTAAGAAATCTTGCCTTTCTGTAGTGAAGAGTCAAACCATGTGACTCAGACTCCATTTATCCTTAGAGTACTTGGTTAAAGTATTTGATCATCCAGTCTAACTGTAAGGGTGAACTTCTTGTGAATATTGGTCTTCAATTACTTTTGCCCCCTCCCTCCATTCTCCAACAATTTTGGAACTAGCATTTCATAGATGAGCAGGTGGGACAGCAAAGATTCTGTGAGTTGATAGGGAACATCAGCTTGGGCTCACTCCTTTGGGCCTCTGCCTACTTGCATCCATTGGCAGGTGAGTCCAGGCAGGGTCCACTCCTAGCTCGGCCTGTATGCCACATAGAGATGCTAAATTATAAGTGCTACTTAAGCTATCATTTGCCCAGCTCCTAAATGCAGGAGGAACTCCAGGTGTGAATCCATTCACCTTAACAAGATCCACCTCAGAGCATAAACAATTTTCCTACATGTGCTTCAGAGAACCCACTGCTCATGCAAGTGAATATTCTGTAACTGAAGTTGATGTAGGAATTCTATATGTGCATGAGGCATAGTGTTCTAATACGAAGCTTTCATTTTACCTAATGATGGTTTGGCTAATTTCCAAGCCCAGTTACATTTGAATTTCACACTGTAAGCTTCCTTGGGGTGGAGAGAGCTGAAGGAGGTAGACTATGCAGACAGAAGTTTATTCCTGGCTTGGTCTGGCATACTGTGATGCCGTGGTGGAGGTGATACATGGCGGGACATCTGGGGCAAGGTTAGTGACCCATTATGGTGTCCTAAGCCCTGACTAGGGAGAGCTTGGAGTCAGGAGAGCTGTCAACTCTTTCTTTTTTATTAAGATCCTGCTTCTTAAGCCCTGGAGGCCACTTATCTCTCCCACTCCCAAGAAAAGACAAGAGTTTAAGCCTGAGGCCATGGCTTAGTGGAAGCCCTAGGAGCTGACTGGCCCAGAAAGGGCCTCTCTTCCTCTCTCAGCAGCCACTTTATTATCTGGCTTGCCTCCTGGCAGGTGAGCTCAGGTTCTCTGATACACAGCTAGAATGGCTCTCACAGGAGCAGCAGCTGAAGAAAGAGTGAAAATGCTTGAAGAAGCCCATTGGTAAGATGGCAAGGTCAGGAAAAGCAAGTTATTGTTGTGGTCACCTCGACTGTTTGAAGGGTGTTTGTTGTTTTTTGAGCCCAATATGGAGGTCAAGATATTATCCTCCAAATAAGAAGAGTTCTGTTTTCTATTCTCGTTGCAATTCAGTCTGACTCATCTCAATAAACTTTAACTCCTCATTCTGCTGCAGCTCCTTAAAGACATATATTCTATCTGATTGCATTCCTAGTGCATGCACAGTGACTGGCACATAATAAGTGATTGAAAATGTACTGTGCTGAAATAATTACAGATTTAGTGATTAAGTGTCTTGGATTTGGTTCAAAGTAATATGGGAGGAAGGTGGGCTTGGGTGGAAGTAGAGATGAAACAAGATTGACCATGAGATGAAAACTAAGCTGAGTGATATGTTGTGAAGGTCTGACACTGTATTTTCTCTAGTTTTTAATTTGTTCAATATTTTCCAAAAAAGTATTTTATTAATATCTGAATTAAATATAACAAAATATGAAAAGAAAAGTGGCAAAGACTGGCCCAGTGCTCTCCAGGGAACATCTATTTTCCTAGGCAGATAGCTGCATTGCATTTTGTAATTAGGCCATGTGACAAGTTCTGGCCAATGAAATTGTGAACAGAAGTGATGTAATTCTCTTCCAAATGTGACTCTTGAAAGAACCTCTGAGATTTCTCTCTTCACTGCCTCCAGGCTGGGTGCAAAAAATCTAGTAAAGAACCAGTTATAGGCAGTGATGGAGCCAGAGCCTCTGAATTACTTCATGGAGCAGAACCACCTCCTACCCTCTACTGATGAGCCTGTAATAGACTATGATGCGCCTGAGAAATAAACCTTTATTGCTGGTCTTAAGTACAGTATTGAACTGCCCGTAGTCTGGCAAACCAGGTTTTAAACCTGACTACTTTAGACATAGGAGGAGACTCTCAGTAGGTATTTGACTTTTTAGGTTCTCCAAGGCGATAATTAACTACCTCTGAAGATGATAATAATAAAACTAACATCTCTTTTATAACCACTACATACCAGGTACTGTTTTAAGCGCTTTATATGTATTAGATCATTCTGCCATTACCACAAACTAATGATAGAGAAACTAATATTGGTCCAATATTATAGAAAAGGAAACTGAGAAAATAGGTAACTTATCTAAGCCAAACAAATAGTGGCAAAGCCGGGACTGAATCCAGGCATTCTGGCTCCCCAGTTCTTTCTTCCAGCCCACAATACTGCTTAAGTATTTTGGACTTTGTCACAAAGGATGAATATATCTGAACACATGGTATATCAACTACAGAAGCATATCTAGACCCCCATTCTGAAGGAGTACACAGAACAAGAAGAGGTCTAAAGTCTGCTCTTGGACCCTGCCCATGCTAAGTGGTCTAGGTGAGCAAAGTTTGACCATGGCATCCTTGATCACCAAGTGTGAAGGCTTTGTTCACACTGAATGATACTTCTCTGATTTAATTCTCTTCCATTTCCACTCAGTCTTGGCTTCTCCTACACTCACCACGAGAAAATATTTGTCATCTGCTCCACCTACATCCCTCACTCCCCTATACACTTCCTAGCTGGCCCACCCTTCATGACACCCTCTCCCTGACCCTGTTCGAGAGCCCAGAGTATGTGTTAGAGCAGAGTCACATCACTGTGCATCCAACCCTCAAATGACAACAGTAATTAATCGCTCCCTTGATTTCTGACTTCGCTTACCTGCTGCAGACCCAATCTTCAACAGTCAGCAGAGTTGGAAGGGGCTACCATCAAGCTTTTTGTTGGCACTCTACCTAGGACAGGAGTTCCATGCATTCCGTGGAGCAGCTTTGAGGGTCATCTGAGAATATGGAAGACAATTCAGAAACCATCAAATGTATGGGGGTCTCAACCCCCCATCCACATTTCTATCAGAAAAGTTCCACTTCATCTGCTCCATGTAGGACTGCATTTGGGAAATTGTTCCGCTCCTAAAAGAAAGAGAATAAAACCTTTGTTACGGATGATCCTTTAGAGCACCACATCTTTGAGGCCCTTTCCTTTTTGAACCTTTCAGGTCCCACTGTTGCCTGCCCACCAGGAACAGATATGTGAAAGAAGCCTAGCTGACGCTCCCAACTCCCACGTTCCTACTCTCTAGGCTGCAGAGCCAAAGATAATTGCAGCAGTACAGCTCCGTGTGAAGTAAGGGATGTGATTGCTGCTACCCTACAAGTCCCACAGTTCTGATTCTTACTCAGTCTTACTAAAGTAGATGCTAAATGAACATGGCATGACAGTCTCTACTAGTCTGGGGTTGTTACAGTGAGGGCTGGGGACTGGCCACAATATCACAATATTCATTGTGTGTGTGTGTGTGTGTGTGTGTGTGTGTGTGTGTGTGTGTAGTCCTGGGGTTGAACCCAGTGACATGCTACCTCTGAGCTATATTCCCAGTCCTATTTTACTCATGGTCTCACTAAGTTCCTGGGAGTCTCACTGAGTTGCTGAGGCTGTCCTTGAATCTGCGATCCTCCTAGAACCTGCAATCCTCCTGTCTCAGCCTTCCAACTCATTTTAAGATTCAAAGAGGCAGCCGGGCAGGGTGGTGAGCACCTGTAATCCCAGCTACTCAGGATGCTGAGGCAGGAGGATTGCAAGTCTGAGGCCCACCTGGGTAACTTGCCAAGATCCTGTCTCAAAATAAAAAAGGAAAAGGACTGAAGATACAGCTCAGTGGTAAAGTACCCCCGGGTTCAATCCCCAGCACTGAAGAAAAAAAAAATTCAGAGAGAGAGACAATTTGACATAGACATTAAGAATGTGGGATCTAAAATCAGACTCTGGCTTCCAATCCTACTTCTTTTCTTCAAACTCTGTGACCTTCTCATAAGTATGAATGCCCTTGTAATACGAATAGTAATATTTCCCTCATGGAGTTATTGTGAGTGTTGAGTGAGTTCTTATGTGTGAGACCCGTGGTGCCTGGCATGCTGGTGCCAAGCATGAGTGCACGCAGTCCTCACTGTGTTATCACAGTTCAAGAGCCTTCCCTGACTCTTCCAAGCAGAATTCTTTATTCTTTTCTGCACCTTCACAGCAGTCTGCTCAGACTTCTGATGGAACTCTCAGGACTTTTCTTTTTTCCAAACCCCAAATCAGATTAGATGGTGAGGATAAAAAAGCAGATTCTTTAAAATGAGGATACATAGACATCCTAAATTAAGGTCTTATTCCCACCTTATTAAGCTCTTATTGCCACCGTAATGACTGTAGTTACACTCATCTCTCCCCCTCCACCTCTGGCTGGGGGTGGGGAGGTGTCTCACGTTTTATTCACCTTTGTTTCTCAAGGGCCTGGTATATCATAAGTATTCGCTGCAGTTGGGTTGAATGAGTGAGCAGGGTTGGCATTTGTCTGGAGTCAGGAGTAATTCTGACCATTTTTTTTCATGACTTTCCTATCTGCTTTGCCTCCCAGAGGCGCAGCTTCTTTTTTTTGCCCCAAGATGAGGATGAGGCAAAGAGTCTGGGCTGGGCCTGGGCATCTCTGGCAGGCCTGGCTGTGAAGTGGTGGGATTCAAGGCAGCTGAAGGAAATAACAGCTGCAGAGCACCTACTGTGCCCCTGGACCTGTGCTGGCTCTTGAGAACACCTAATTCCCCAGCAGTTTAGCGGAGGTGTATTCTGGTTAGTCTTATTTTTTGACACATGAGGAAACTGGCTTTTAACACGTTCACAGGATCATGTAGCTGGTGTGTCTGCGGCAGGATTCTATCCTGGGACTGACTCCTAAGCGTGTGCTCTTACTGCTGCTCTTGCCAGCTCCCAGTGAAGCGAGACAACTCTGCACCCCGCCCCCGCTTCGCCCCACTTCTCCTCTCAACCTCGCTCTTATCTTTGTTCTTCCACATTTGCCTCTCTAATATTATTTTCCTTCCCGAGTTGGCTTATTTATCACTTGGCCATGTCTCCTTATTAACGTAACCAGAGCTTAAACATTATGCGTCCCCACTGCCTCTTTTGCCTGCACGGTGCTGAGCACTTGTGAGCCTGGCAGTTAGACTGAGCTCAAAGGGGCTGTAACAGCTGCATCTCTGGTTGCTTTCATAGGGAAATGGGGTGGAGAGGAAAGGATGAGGATTGGGCAGTGCAGGCTAGTATGTGGTATGTGCATGGTGGAGAAGGGACCAAAGTGTGTGTGAGGGTGGGGGGCAAAGCTGCCACCAGGCCCTTTTCCCTTTGTACCCAAACCTAACTCAAAATGACCTGCTTGTAACTTGGATCTATGCGCCTCCTGGTAGGCACTAAGGTCATTCTGCTGAACAGCCCCTTCCATCTTATTCATATGGCTGATCTCAGCAGCCCGCACAGCCACCACTCATCTACTGTGTGCTTTACACACATTTAAACTCACTTGATCCACACAATAATCCCATGGGCAGTATTAATATAACTCCATTTTTGTGTGTGGGGGGGTAGTACTGGGGATTGGAACCAGAGGCATTCTACCTCAAAGCTATACCCCCAGTCCTATTTTTTATTTTTATTTGATATAGGGCCTCACTAGGTTGATGAGAGTCTCACTATTTGCTGAGGCTGTCCTCAAACCTGCGATCCTCCTATCTCGGCCTCCCAAGTACAGAGATTACAGGCAGGTGCCACCACACCTGGCTTAACTCCATTTTGTAGGTGAGAAAACTCTGAGAATATAAGTAACTGTTCATGCTCACACAACTAGCAAATAACGTAACAAGGAGAAAAAGTAGGAAAGCCTGAAAATGAAGGAGGAGGGGCTGGGTGAGGAGCAATTACCATCAGGCTGGTCTCTCAAAGCTGCTCTGGGCACCTCCAAGTGAGCGAGCAGAGTATGGGGCAAGTGATGAGCCCCTGACAGATCACGTCACGGCTTAACTGGGAAAGACTCTCTAGGCCCCAAAGGTTGATGCTCGAATCCCTTCCTACCTTTCCAAGGAGGCTTCAGAACTGGCAGAGGTGGTCCTCTGGGTTCATCATCCACGTTGTCGCAAATGGCAGGAGTCCTTATGCTGGCTACTGTGAATAAACCACGGCGAGTTTCTGTGCAGCAAAGGAAGCAATCAGCCAAATGAAAAGGCAGCCTATGAAATGGGGGGAAATATTTGCAAACCATACATAGGAGGCTAATATCCAAAATATACAACAAAGAATTTATCTAACTCAACAGCAAGAAAAATGAATCACTCAATATAAAAATGAGTAAAAAACATTTTTCTGAAGAAGACATATGAGTGGCCAACAGATGTATGGAAAGGGCTGAACACCACGAATCACCAGAGAAATATGTCAAAGTCATAATGAGGTACTACCTCATACCTTTAGGGTGGACATTATTAAAAAATCAAATGATAACAAGTATGAAGGAGGATGTGGAGAAAAGAGAACACTTGTACACTGCTGGTGGGATTATAAATTGTATAGCAGTTAAGGAAAGCTGAATGGAGACTCCTCAAAAAACTAAAAATAGAACTGCTCCATGATCCAGAAACCCCATTTCTGGGTATATATCCAAAGAAAATGAAATCAGTATATCTCAAATAGATGCCCACTATCACTGCAGCATTATTTACAGTAGCATGTGTGATTCTTAAATAATTATAATTGTGTCAGCAAAATGTTATATTCTACAAAAGAGAAGCATGTGGCACTTCACGACTTTAGCAAGAATGCCTTGGCTAAATGTTAAGGAAATTAATGTGCTCAATACCATTTATCTTCCAGGATCTAAACATGGCTTAGAATTCCCATTTTTAAGATGAAAGAACATACAATCTTTGATTCGGCTGCTAAAAACAGAGTCGTGGGAAACAGTCATTCATTTCATTTATTCACTTAGCAAACTTTTGTTAGGTAAAACTATATTTGAGCACCTAGATAAGTAGATTAATGAGTAGGTGACACTTTATTCAAGGAGATCAGAGCCTTGTGGGAATAGATAAAATTGCTATAATTGGATTTTATATCTAAGGGCTGTGCTGGAAGCATATATGTTCAAGTTACCCTGGAAGCACCATGGCAAGTTCACTTAACTTGCAGAGGCAGGGAGACTTCCAAAAAGAGGAAGCTCCTGTACAGATGGAGGTTACCTTCCATATACTTTATACAGGACACAGAAGACGCTACTCAACTGTCTCTTACCACACTGACCACTGATTTGTATTGTTGATTATTCTGGCTGCCAGCCACACTAGACTCTGCATGTATCTCTGATCCCCAGCACCATTTATTACCTGACTGTCACGTCCAGAGCCCAGTTATGCCAGGGGAGTGAGGTAGGTTGTGGACAGGCTGAGGAAAGTGCCCCAAAACATGTTTTGCTGGGGGGAACTTACAAAAGCTCAATGACTGCTCCAACAAGAGTTCAGTGGTGACAGACTGAACCTCCATCACTCACTGCTTTGTCACTGACACATGGTAGCTATGTTTTAATATTGTTCAAACAGAGCAGCACATCCTAAAAAATGACCTCAACCATGGCAGATAAAGAAATCATAGGAGCACACTGGCTTTATAAGGTTTTGTTTTGTTTGTTTGCAGGGGTGGGAGTTGTTCCTGATTTTCAGAAAGACCATACTCCTCAGCTAAGGTCTTGGTAATGGATGGTCAGGAGACAGATGCTCTCCTTGGTATTCCAAGGAGAAAGAGCTTAATTCAGAGAATTAGACACTTAGATAAATGTTGGCTATGTTTGGGGAGTGAAGGTCAGGGAAGCCACGGCTAAAGATTATAAAATCAAAACGTGCTGGGATCTCAAAGAAACTACTTCCAGGCTCAGCTGCTTGCACTACAAAAGGAGATGATTTGCAGAAGCTTGCTCAGAAATCACTGTGAACCTCAGGCTGCTGTCTGTCTATATATTTGCCCCCAATTGCCACCAAAGCAAAAATGGCTGCTGCCTTAAATCTTGTATAAGTGTTTCTCATTGGTAGGACATACACAAAATTGCAGAGGAAGAGAGATCCTCAGAAACATAATTCCAGGTTTCTCTCCTGCGAGGCAGAGATGAGGGGATGGTGGGAGGGATGATGTTGCTGAACTGACAGCAAGTAGTCCAGCACAGATGGTTGCCCAGGTCATCTCTGAGAAGGGGAACTTGTGCACTTCAGTAACAATGAGCTTTACTTTCTCTAAGAAGCTGCCATGTTCGGTCTGACATCTTCCTGCCAGAGCAGTACCGATAACACTGCCATCCAACCAAGTCATGAAAGCCTACTGTTTGGTAGGCAGATGCAGGCAGCGTGGGGTAGTAGAAAGAACTCCAGTTTTGGAGGCAAACACTGAGTGCTAATCTCACCTGTACTGTTTATTAGCCAGGTGAATTTAAACAGTTGTTTAATCCTTCCAAAATAAAAAGTAGGGATTATAAAATAGTAAAAATATAAACAAAACATATAAAAGAATGTTCATAACTATTTTTAAAGTAGAGAGTTCATTAAAGAAATTGTGGCACATTCATATGAAACAGTATCATGCAGCTACTTAAAATTATCTTGTAGATGAAGTGTTGGCAAGAGCAAATGTTCATGATATGCTGAGAAGTGAGAAAAACAAGTTAAGAAACAGTATGAACAACACGATTCCACTTTTATAAAAACAGCTATTTAGATGAAACACTTTACACCAAAGTTTTAACTATAGTTATCTCTCAAAGTAGTAGGGATTATAGGTGACTTTTTTTTTTTTTTGCATACATGAAGTGTGAATTTCTCAGATCTTCTGCATTGTTTTATTTTTGTAAGTTTTAACCAATTATTTTTAAAAGTATCTAGTAGAATTGGTTTTTAATTGGTGCATTGTAATCATACATCTTAATGAGATACAAGCTGGTAGAGGCATACATGCACACAGTACTCATTTAACCCTTCCCCAATTCCCATCCCACTCCCTCCCCCCTCCCTCCTTCTCATGTTCGGCTTAGTGATTGATTTTGATATGTTTGTAAATGTACATCATGTGCATTAGGGTGTTTCCCATACTTCCCATCATCTTCAGTTAGGTTGCCTTCTTCACTCACCTAAGGTTTCTTTTTCTTTGTCTAGAGTCCCTCCTCCCACCTTCTCCTTTACTTCCGCCCATTAGGGAGAGCATCCAATTTTTTACTTTTTGTGACTGACTTATCTCACTTAGCATGTCTTCCAGTTCCATCCATTTCCCTGCAAATAGCATGATTTTGTTCTTCTTTGTGGCTGAGTAAAATCCCATTGTGTACATATCCCATAGTTTTGTAATCCATTCATCTGTCGATGGACATCTTAGCTGGTTCTATGGTTTGGCAATTGTGAATTGTGCAGCTATAAACATAGATACACATACATTGGTCTGGTAGTTTGGTTTCCATTCTTTTGAGTAGATATTCAGAAGTGGTATTGCTGGATCATATGATAGATCCTTTCCATTCGTGTGAGCAAACTCCATACTGTTTTCCACAGTGGTTGCACTAATCTACAATCCCACCAGCAATGTTTTAGAGTTCTCACTTCTCTACACCCTTGCCAGCATTTGTTGTTGTGTTTTTAATAATTGCCAATCTAATTGTGTTTAGGTGAAATCTCAGGGAAGTTTTGATTTGCATCTCTCTGTTTGCTAATGATGTTGAACATTTTTTCATTCATTTATTGGCCATTTGTATTTCTTCTTTTATATTTCACTTGCCCATTTTTTGATTGGGTTGTTTTTTTAGAGGTGAGTTTCTTGAGTTCTCTACAAATAGGAAGGGAAGAACTAAAACTGTCCTTATTAGCAGATGACATGACACTATACTTAGAAGACCCAACAAACTTAACCAAAAGGTTTATAGAACTGATGAACAAATTCAGCAAAGTCTCTGGATACAAAATCAGTCTTTAAAAATCAGAAGCTTTCTTGTATGCCAACTATAAATCACAGAAAAAGAAATCCAGAAAACTTTTCCAGTCATGATATCCCCCCAAAATACTTAGGAATAAACCTAACCAAGGATATAAAAGACTTCTACAAGGAAAATTATAAAGCATTGAAAAAAGAAATCAAAGAAGACCTTAGAATATGGAAAGATCTTCCATGCTCTTAGATAGGCAGAATAAATATCATCAAAATGGTCATTCTTCCAAAAGTGAAATACAGCTTCAATGCAATACCCATTAAATTACCATTCCTAACAGACATAGAAAAATCAGTCCTTAAATTAATTTGGAGCCAGGTGTGGTGGTGCACATTTGTAATCCTCGTTCTTGGGAGGCTGAGACTGGAGGATCCAGGTTCACCACCAACCTCAGCTACTTAGTGAGGCCCTCCGCAACTTAGTGAGACCTTGTTTCAAAATAAAGAATAAAAAATAGGACTGCAGATATAGCTCAGAGGTAGAATGTCCCTGGATTCAATCCCCAGTACTGCAAAAAAAAAAAAATTCATTTGGAACAACAAAAAAACCCAGAATAGCCAAAGTACTTCTCAGCAACAAGAACCATGCAGGAGCCATCACAATACCTGACTTCAAACTCTACTACAAAGCCACAGTAATAAAAACAGCATGGTATTGGCACAAAAACAGACACATAGACCAATGGAGCAGAATAGAAGACTCAGAAACAAATGAGCACACTTACAGCCAATTGATTTTTGACAAAGGGGCCAAAAACATACGCTGGAAAAAAGATAGCATCTTCAACAAATGGTGTTGGCAAAATTGGTTAACTATATGCAGAAAAATGGGGGGAAAAAAAAAAACCACTTTCTCACCCTGCACAAGAGTCAATTCAAGATGGATCAAAGACCTGCAAGTCAGGTCTGACACCTTGCAGCTACTTGAAGAGGGCATAGGACCAACACTTCAACACATAGGCACAAGTAAAAACCTTCTCAACAAGACCACAAAGGCACAAGAAATTAAACAGAAGGTCAATACATGGGATTGCAGTAAACTGAAGACCTTCTGTGCAGCAAAGGAAACTATCAAGAACCTCAACAGAGAGCTGACAGGAGAAAATTTTTGCCAACTACTCTTCTGATAGAGGACTAATATCTAGAATATAGAGAACCTAGTAGGATTATTTTTTTATTCATGCATTGTATTCATACATTGTTGTGAGGTACAAACTGGTAGAGGCATACATGCACATAGTTCTCATTTAACCTTTTCCTGATTCCCACCCCATTCCCTCCCCCTCCCCCTGCTCATGTTCGATTTAGTGATTGACTTTGATATGTTTGTGAATATACATCACATGCATTAGGATGTCCCCCCCACACACACCCATCACCTTCAGATAGGTCACCTTCTTTGCTCATCTAGTGTTTTCCTTCTTTGTCTAGAGTCCCTCCTATGACCCACTTTCTCCTTCATTTCTGCACATTAGGAAGAGCATCCAATTTTTTACTTTTTGTGACTGACTTATCTCACTTAGCATAATGCCTTCCAGTTCCATCCATTTCACTGCAAATAACATGATTTTGTTCTTCTTCATGGCTGAGTAAAATTCCATTGTATACATATCCCATAATTTTGTAATCCATTCATCTGTTGATGAACATCTTAGCTGCTTCCATAGTTTGGCAATTGTGAATTGTGCAGCTATAAACATAGATACACATGCATTGGTCTCATAGTTTGGTTTCCACTCTATTGGGTAGATACTCAGAATTGGTATTGCTGGATCATATGATAGGTTCATTCCCATTCATGTGAGCAAACTCCATACTGTTTTCCACAGTGGTTGCACTAATCTACAATCCCACCAACAATGTTTTAGAGTTCCTACTTCTCCACACCCTTGCCAGCATTTGTCTGTGTTTGTGTTTTTAATGATTGCCATTCTAATTGGGGTTAGGTGAAATCTCAGAGTAGTTTGGATTTGCATCTCTGTTTGCTAATGATGTTGAACATTTCCTCATAAATGTATTGGCCATTTGTATTTCTTCTTTTGTGAAGTGTCTATTTAGTTCACTTGCCCATTTTTTGATTGGGTTATTTGTTTCTCAATGGTAAGTTTTTTGAGTTCTCTGTATATTCTGGATATTAGTCCTCTATCGGAGGAATAGTTGGTAAAAAATTATCCCATTATTTTGTCTCTGTTGAGGTTCTTTTTTTTTTTTTTTTT